>JASDQU010108437.1:17890-45595 GCA_032191745.1 Picea mariana | reverse complement strand
CTTGATTCAAAGGTCTTTGTTTTCAATCGTGTTTATACCTCATGAAGACTTTACACCTTAGATAATGTACACTCCTCCACACAGGGGAGTGTAGGGTGGGGGGGGGTTACCCCCCCTACGAGGTTCAGGGGAAAGCGAGCCCCCGAAGGAAAAATTTCCTTGTAAATGTATATTGTAATTTCATAGTAAATCTGAAATATTTATTATAAGGTTGCAGATCTGACGGTAGAAGTTATGTTATGGTTTTTTTCCCCAGAAGGGAACCCTAATTTATGAGGGAAATATATTGTGGCTATGTATCATTGTGAATATTGTATTATGAGAGAGGAGACTGTGAGCGAAAGAAGAGGAAGTTATAGTGGGTGTGTTGTAGGTTGTATCCCTTCTTTTGATGGATAATAAAACGAATGACCTAGAAATTTATCTGGTGGACGTAGCCCACACTGGGTGAACCAAGTATATATGTGTCTTTGTTGTATTGGGTATCTTCTCTGTTTTATTTCCACATTTGTTTTATTTTATTTCTCTGCGATCTTGTTTTTATAACACACCTCTCTGCCATGTGTCACTGCCACATCATCACTACCACATCATCATGCCATGTCAAACAGTCATGTCAACATGCCGCATCAACACTTCCATGTAATAATTTCCATGTCATCACTTCCACGTCAACATGACACACCATCACTGCCACGTGTCTCTGTCACTTTGAATTTTTCCCTGGTGGACCAGAACTTTGATTGGTCATAAATTTTTCATATGGAGGTCATTTGAGCTCTCATTCATGCCATCATAAAGCTCTCAATGAGCTCTTTGAAATGGTTTCGATATTGAGGTGATACAAGGACTTTAAATTTTTCTCCATCCTAGATCCTCCTGGATCATTTCTTCATAAATATGTGCAAATATCTTTTCCCTTTGCTCTCTTTCTTCCGGTGGTGTGCTTGGTGTTTTGTGCACTTCAAAATTCACAATCTCTACATGGAAGCTCTGAATGGATTCACTAATCTTCGTTACTTTCTCTTCCAATGGGGCATATGCTTCTATTTACACTTCAGGTATATTGCTATATACTTTATGTACTTCCTGTTGTAATCTTGTTTTTCTCTGTGCAATGTTTTTTTTTCAAACCACATAAATCATAACTTATCAAACCATTTGGCAATCAAACCATATTTATAAAAAAATTATATAATTTATCTTAGGCGATAACTAATTTATTTCTTGTTACTACCTTTAAAATTTGGCATCAACGCCATTCTTTTTGTGTCACATGTGCATCATGACAATAATTAAGACAAAAAATATCATGAAATAATATTTAGAAAATAAAAACAAACTTTCATATCAATTAGAGGGAACTTACAACAACAAAACAATGACAATGGAAAATATCTTTAAAAATACATGGAAAAAATTCTACACAATAATATATAACATGGTATACTACCTCCGTCTTGAAAGAAGTGAAAAAAATAATAGAAGTAAATTATTAATAAAAAAATATTGTCCTGTATAAATTTGCATGACTTTAATTGAAAATTCTTTGTTTTCCCAAGAGTAGTTACTACTAACTAATTATCCATATGTAGTGAATATACAAGAAATATTTGGAGGCATAATCCTTGATTTGGTGAAAATATTAAGAAAACCTATTACATGTTCATGGAAAATGTTTATATTTAGGAAAAAAATATAAGTGTATGCATAACTATAATCATAAATTAGGCTATAATTTTCATTTTTAATGAAAAATGAAACTTTTTAGCCTAAATTTCTTCCAAAAACTTGAAATTTAGCCAAATTGGTGAAATTTCGTTTAAAAAAAACATTATCTTCATGCCACCTCATCTTGTTCTTGCACTAGTCTACTATATTCAACTTGTAGTGTTGCATTTTCCTCATTCACTTTAGCCAAATCCATTGTAGTCGACTCCGCACACAACTGAATTTCATGTGTTACACTTGAATGGAAGTTGTGTAACACCTCTACCGACAGTTGTAACAACACTAAGTCAATATGACTTAGTTCTTGTGCACACTCCTGCATATATGTTGTTGGAAAATCTAAAGCCCCTGTTGATCAGTGCAAAATCCAAGGTCTCCTGATGTTGAAGGTGGTTGATGAGACATTGTCTGTTGTGACCCTGTAGTCTTGGCCATACTCTTTTTTTGTTCCTCTTATGTTGTTCTCACTGGAGCTATCATCGTTCCCTCCAAAAGTTGTCACAATGTGGAAATCTTCGCTTGCACATTCGAGTGCATCTCTTCATGTTTTTACATAGCTCACAAAAAGGCCTCTTCCATGACTTCTTTGACTTGATCACCAATTTTTTCTAAGCCATCCTCTTTTAATGCTTGGATAGTTGCTTCCTTTATTTCTTTTCTCTTCTTCTTCTTGTGCATTTATTGTTCCTTGGGACATTCCTTTCTCTTCTTTCTAGTGGGTGGTGGGATTTCATGTTCTCCTTGTTCCTCTTCTACTTCTTCCTGATCCTTCTCTAGTTTTGGTGCCTCCTTCCTTGGTTGTTCTATATCCTTTTGCATTGTTTCTGTCATTGGGGTTCTCCACTCTTCATCCCAGTCATTTACAATTTGGATTATGTATTTCTTTGTCAAACTATAGTGCATTGGTAACCATTGTTGATCCAGATCTCTCTTTTCTTGAACATACATATGATGTGGCCCTTCCTTTAAGCACACAATATATTTGTAGGATTCTACTTTCTGTGCTAGAATGCAGAACATGTCCTTGATGTATTGCTTAATAGTCTCCTTATAGATGCAAAAGGTGATGTTATTGTCCATTTGTTTGTTCTTATGTGCAGTATGCCATAAATACACATATTTGGATGCCAAGAATGGTTTCTATATTCCTTCTAGGAACTACATCTATTTTGTCTCTCTCCACATAGTCATTGCAATTAAAATTAATATTCATGCATAATGTAACTATGTTCCTTTCTCCTGTACCTTCCTATAGTCCATTAAAAACTGATTCACAAGAAATGTTGACTAGTTCATGATTACTCATGTGACGCACTTCTCTGTTGCTGCTATAACTCCTATTGACACCTAATCCTTGTGACATTTTATCAACATGCTCCTTCAATAAATTGAATATTGTCCAATCATCCTAGTATACTTCTAGGAATTTATGAATGAAATCTTTAAAGAATTCTACAACAACTCGAGAAAATACTACTGGTGCATTATTCAATTCAAAAGACATGACTATATACTAATAACTTCCCCATTATTTCACAAAGGTTGTCTAATGTCTATCTTCCTACACAATCTTAATCTAGTGGTACCTAGAGAATCCATCAATAAATGAATAAGATTCTTGTCCTCCTACATTCTCCAAAAGTTCATCTGTGAATGGGGTAGGAAACATATCATGTAATAAAACATCATTTAATTTCCTCATATCCATGCAAATTATGATTCCTCTTTTTTTCTTGTCCTGGACTACCATCAAACTAATCCATTCCGACTCTTCAACAGGTTCAATAATACCAACATATGAAATCTTATCTATATCTGCTTTAACTTTCTTCTTTACTAGCTTGGCATTTGGTTTCTAAGGAATCTTCATATCTTCTAGATCCCCATCAATCCCATTCATTTCTGAAAATGTGGTTGGAAATAGGTACTGATATTCATGCAATAAAACAACAGTCTTCTTGACAATTTCTTCATTCCATTAATATCCTATGTTTGAAAACTTGGGTTTATCCTCTATACCAATATTCACCTTGTGCGTTTTCAATGGCTTTGCATACATGACAGATTCAAGGTCAGGACCCTCCATTGTGTATTCTCCTTCAATCTCTATTACTTGCAAACTTCTTGGGTCTTTTTCCTTGCGACCTTCTCCAATGACGTTATAGCATTCTAAAATCTCTTCAACTATCCCAGAGAATCTTGGTGCACTACATAAAGGTATTGGTCCTGTCACGTATTCTGATATAAAGATATTTTTCTGGATAATCTGTAGAGTTGTGTCTACTAAAGGGGAATCATCTTCAAAACTAAAATTTATCTCGAAGTTGCAGGTCAAGTCTTCCTAGTCTACTATTCCTCTGCATACTTCCAGTTCTACATATCAATTCTTTGGGATCATGTCTAGAATGTGTACAAACAAGTGTGTCCATTATTTCTTAGGTATTGAACTCCATGTCACTATGCACTATGTAATATGGTCTATAGGACAACTCAATCCATTGTACTTCTGGGCATTTTATTGTGTTCCAAACCTGACCTACAAAAATTTCTACATTGTTTCCAACTATATATTCTCTCCTTGTGTGCAATCCATCATCTTGTAGGAGTCGCTTTTAGCGCAACATCTAAAGCTAGAAATCTATGTTGATCTAGTATCTGTAATTAAAAATATTTTACAAAAGGATATATATTTGTTATTCCATCATACTTCAGTGGATCACATACCTCATCTCTAATATGTCACAGTGTGCGGGTAATATAAGCACATCTCCTTGTAGATACTTCATGCAATATCTGTTGCCAATGTTCCAAGGCTTATTTTGAATATGATGCACAAGATATGATACTACACCAACTAAGTACACCATCAACATTAGGATTAACATAGTCATCCATCCATGCAGTCACATTGTAAAGGTTATCGAGTTCTTTTCCTCTTTCCAGTTCCACATATTATCTCCCTTCTGTTGGATCCAATGGAGTAGTAACTTTCAACTATTCAACTTCAAATATCATGTGTCTCTTCTTCAAATCAATAATAGTCTGGTTATCAAAATTCCATTAGAGTCCAATTTATGATGTGTTAGCGCTAGAAGTCACTCTCTGATTGCAGAGAGAGTAAGCCCGATACCCATCAATTTGTATGTCACAAATAATTTTAAAGAGGTCAAATGGGTGTAGACTCAAGATGATATCGCTTTAACTCAGAAAATTGGACTAGTATGCATAGCGAAGTGAGGTCTTGATCAAATTCAGTCAGTAATTTGGATTAAAGGTGAATAGAAGGAAGACTTGGTGAGGAGAATGTAGAGGTATGTTATGGACATCAGGGATTCCAACAGCCTAAGGAGGAAAAACTCAAACACAAGATCCTCTTCTATTCAAAGTTTCAGAATCTGAAGTATATTTAAGAAACACAGTCATAACAACACAATGATCAAACATACATCATGATGAAACTACAACAAGTCGACTGGATCATCCATGCCCAATATTTTCAGTGTGAGAGGGAGAAATATAACAAAACGAACTGATTAAAACTGGTCATAATACTGCTGAAATCAAACTTTCATAACAACAACATATGACACTCAACTGGATCATCCATGCCCGAGTGTTCTAACACAACTTTTACAGAGAGATGGAAAGACGCTAACTTATATTAAACAGAAAATCTCAAATCCTATTACATAACAGATAACCAGAGATTTCATCAAATATTTACAATGTGGGAACTTAGCTCAACCATCGACCATCCTCCAATAAAAATCAAAACTTCATACATATAATAAAAAATTCACCCAAAAGAGGAATGCTCGAGCTTCTCATCCAATGCCATACATTTGTGTCTTCTCAGTCGGACTATGCATGCAGTCTCCTCTACGCATGCCTTCTCCTGTCAAACGCAAGCTCTTCTTTGCCAGTCCTTTCTGGCTTTTCATTTATGCAGTGAGACGATATCTCAATTGTCGCCTCACTTTCATGAACTGTCTACATCGGTATCAGGATGGGCCACACTCTGAACTTCACCATCTGAAGCTTTGTTGGATGCTTGCAGGGAGGATTTGGCAGGAAGATGTGGACGCTGATGATAGGGAGTTGACAAGATGACTGGGACTGCGTGGGCGCCAAAATATCAAATCATACCCCTGACTTAGGATAAATGCCATTTGTGGGTTTTTAATCCCCTTTTCTCACATTTTGACCAAGGTTCCACTTCCTTAGGGAAAACAACCCCCCTTACAATAATATGTGTTAACATTAGTCTCCATGGGGGATAGATTCCTCCCTGCGAGGCTCTAAGATCTTCAGTAGTTCCAGTCACCTTTTGCATTGGACTATGGAGTCAAGATAAAAACATCCTGCTGAGGAAATACAGGCCGACAAGCACACTATTCTAAAAATGAAATAAAAACACATGGGCTCCAAAGGATCTTATTTATGTACATCCTAGACTAATTAATTTTTACATGGTGCTAGGTGAAAACAAATTTCCACCATAGCCATTCAAGTAACTTCCTGACTAGAATTTCTTTTAATCTGTCTGTGACTGATAACAGACGATGCAACCATGACAGTAGAATGGTTACATCCTTCATCTTTCCTCCAAAGGCTAAAGTTGAGATAAATATAGGTGACTCCAAGGCATGAAGGAAATGCAACTCCATGTACTCACCGACAGGCTCATAGAACGAGTGGAAAAATCCAAAAAAATTGTAATAAACAACCCGATCTGCTCCATAGCTTCTCACACATGGCTGAGTATATATGGTAAGCACAGTTGGATGGAGAATTGATGCAGGCTGGCTAATACCAGGTGATACCTGCTCAATTACAGGTTCTAGACAAGAGATAAACTGCCCACTAAGATCCTCCTTTACATGTTTCTTTGTGTTTTCTGCCAGTCTAGGATAGTTGATTTCCACCCAATGCTTTTCCTTAATTAATAAAGGAAATGATCTATAGTGTGGTCTTGTAAATATTTCATAACACCATACTCTCTTGTGAGTATTGGTGAAGTAATGCAATTTGAAAATTTTAGAAAATATAAAATGTATGACTCCATGTATATGGCCACAGGATCATGAATAATGTGACAAAATCATGGCTGCTTTATAAGACCAGGATGCTCCTCTGTAAAATTATCTCTGTTTTCAAATAAATTCCCTCCTTGTTCTTGTGAAACCAACTCTTGATCATAAATAGTTATTGTCTCTTCTTCATAAGAATGGTCACAAGATAAAGGTGCAGCAGGATTTAGAACATTATAGCTATCACTACTACATGCTCAAAATGTTATGGAAATTGATCATAATACTGATATGCATTCCTTCCCATAGCAAAATCTGCAAATTTTTAAGAACCTGATTCCAACTGTGAATCATACCTACTTCCTTGTTGTTGTCCCAGATCTGATTCATATTGCTATCTTCTTGCTCAAAATCTAAAACAGATTGATAGTATTCTTGCTCATGTACATGCAAATTTTCGAGATATTCTTGCCTATGAACCCACTTGCTAGCCCTGATGTTCTCTTTTACCTCTACAACATCTTGAAACAAATGTCTTAATGATGAATATTTCCTTTCTCTCAGGAGAAGGATAGGCTATGTATGTTGAGCCATGACATAGTACACCATGGCAATAGTCTCTATGGGTCTGATCTCCATAGACATACTATGATAACGCTGTAAAACCTCCTGTTGAATACAACCATGGCTTCCTCTTCCCCTCTCCTCAATGAATTAAACTCAAACCAATATTGATAATTGGATTCGTTCTCACCCCAACACTTTAAAAAATCATGGAAAAGCTCGGTCTAGGAACCAATAGAATCAGCCTCCAGACATCTAAACCATACAACAACATCTCCAGATAGGGAATGTGAGAGAAACCTCATGGTAACATCATCATGAAAAATCTCAAAATGATCAATAAAGTTCTCAAAGGCCCCCAAGTGCCTCTCAGTTGTAACATGATCCTCCCCAGAAAACTGAGGAAGATACTCAATGGAATCAAGAGGATAAGGGTTAAGGGGATATGACATCCTCAAAGGTTTAAACAACTTATTTCTGATTTTAATTTGAAAAGCAGTGGGCTGATCATGAGGATTAACGAGTTGATGGCAAGGCTTAGCAGGAATAACAAAGGGTAACAATATTTGAGAAGACTGTGAATTATTTTCAACCTCCTCAAGGCTACAAGGGTGATCAATTTCAAGATGAGATGCAATACAGATCTCACTTTTATGAATAGACTGAGGTGAAGACACATGATCGACATCTACAACACAAGAAGAGGGCATGTCTTCTTCTTTCAAGTATGGATGAATTAAGGAAGGATTATTTTCATCTGAATATACAAAGAAAAGGATAATCCTTTTTATATGCGAAGGGAAAGAGAGAAATGAGTTGATAAAGAAGAACAAGACTTCATGAAGAAAACTCATAGAATGATACCTAGTCTTTCTCTTCGGTATGGTCATTTTTTTTGTCAACGGGATCCTCCCCAGTGGAGTCTTTGATGGTGGAGTCGCTAAGTGAAAGTTGCAATATTCAATGGTTCTGATATCTGATGCACCTTCAGAATCAGAAGCTCTTTGTCGTTCTCCTAGGGAAGATATCTTCACTTTTGTCCCTAGCAACGACGCCAGCAATGTTAGCACTAGAAGTCACTCTCCAATTGCAGAGAGAGTAATCCCAATACCCATCAGTTTGTATGTCACAAATAATTTTAAAGAGGTCAAATGGGTGCAGACTCAAGATGATATCGCTTTAACTCAGAAAACTGGACTGCTATGCACATGCAATTGAGGTCTTGATAAACTTCAATCGGTGAGTTGGATTAAAGGTGAATAGAAGGAAGACTTGGTGAGGAGAATGTAGAGGTCTTCTATGGACATCAGGTCTTCCAGAATCCTAAGGAGGAAAAACTCAAACACAAGATTCTCTTGGATTCAAAGTTCTAGACATTGAAGTATATTTAAGCAACACAGTAATAATATGACAATGATCAAACATAGATCACAATACAGCTACAACAACTCGACTAGATCATCCATGCCCAAGCTCTTTAGTGTGAGGGAAAAATATAACAAAATGAATTGATTAAAACTAGTCACAATACTGTTGAAATCAAACCTTCATAACAACAACATATGACCCTCGACTGGATCCTTCATGCCCAATTGTTCTAACACAACTTTTATAGAGAGATGGAAAGAAGTTGACTTATATTAAACAGGAAATATCAAATCCTATTACATAATAGATAACTAGAGATTTCATCAAAGCTTTACAATGGGGGATCTTAGCTCAACCATCAACAATCCTCCAATAAAACAAAAAACTACATACCTATACTCAAAAATTTGCCCAAAAGAGGCGTTCCTGAGCTTCTCGTCCAATTCCATACATATGTGTCTTCTCAATCAGACTGCACATGTAGTCTCCTCTGTGCATGCCTTCCCCTGTCAGACGCAAGATCTGCTTTGCCATTCCTTTCTAACTTTCCATTTATGTGGTGAGATGATGTCTCAACTGCCGCCTAACTTTCATGAACTATCTGCATCGGGATCAGGATGGGCCGCACTCTGAACTTCACCATCTGGAGCTTTGTTGGACACTTGCAGGGAGAAATTGGCAGGTAGATGTGGACACTAATGATAGGGAGATGGCGATATGACTGGGAGTGCGTGGGCACCAAAATATCAAATCAAACACCCAACTTAGGATAAACACCATTTGTGGGTTTTTAATCCCCTTTTCTCGCATATTGACTACGATGCCACTTCCTTAGGGAAAACAACCCCCCTTACAATAATATGTGTTAACATGATGGATAAGGTTCACTACCATCCACTATATCGATTACTTCAAAATATGCTATATTGTGCACTTCATCTATATTAACATCTACCCCTATCAATGTTCCAATCAGAACAATCTTGAGTTGATTTTCTAATCTCAACTGAATAGGTGACCAGATAAACTTCAACTTGACCATCGTTTCCCATGTCTACTTAAGAAGGACATTCACATCATATCCAAGATCCAAGATGATATTATCCATGGTATAGCCTCCTATCTACATATTATGTTGGAATTCCCTATTCTTCCTTTTCTTGCACCGAACCTGGTTAACTACTTGATGTGCACCAAGTGCTTTTTTTTCTTGTGTGCATTGATCGATCATTCTGCACAACACATTTAACGTAGTTTCATCCTTAATTATCTCTAAAAAACTCTTCAAGAAACTTTTCAAAGTACTTACCTTCTCAAATTTCCTTTCTGAGTGGTCATTGACTAGTGGCATGTCATACACAGGTGGGCTCTCATACAAAGGTGGCATGGTTGAAGTCGATGCTATCCATTTTGTTTCTAGTAGGTATTTCCTTTCTTTCTTATATGTGTCTCTTTCTTTTCTAGGGTCAAACAAAAGAGGAGGTTATGCTGCTTTTATGAACCAATGGTAACTCCTAATTCATTGTTCCATTGCATCGACTCTTTTTTTTTCTCCTTCACTTATCCAAAATGGATCCAGTAACCAAAATGGGTCCAGGAAGGACTAAAAATCAAAGTGCTCAGAATCACTTCAAAACAAACATTTGTGTAGGCCTCATCATTACAAACCCAAAACAACTTGAACAGGCTCAAACAGATATCGTATGAGAAATATATCATGTTCTTTTCATTTTTCCAAGTAGGAAAATTTTTGTTGACTATACAGTCCATACAATGTTGACGTGGCAACTGACCATACATTTCGTACAATGCTAACATGGCAGTTGACCATACAGTCCATACAAGTGACATGGCAGTGATTTGTTGGCAGTTGCGTGGACCAGTCTATTGGTGACACATGTCAGTGATGCGTATGGGAAAATTGGATGTTGACACATGTCATTTAGAGGGAAAGTGTTATGGTGCCATGTGGCCCAGTCATGGGATGCCACATGGCACGCCTTCATTTGATGTTTGTTGTGGAAAAATTGTATGGACTCTATGAGATTTGAACCTGTGACCTCTTGTCCGGGTGGAAGAGTCTTGGAAAGGTCGGGCTACCAGCCCGCCCATGTTTGTTCTTACCCCATAACATTCAATTTAATTATTTGAATTGAAGTATGGAGTATGGCGGTGGAGAAAAGGTTTGGGGATAGGCCCCAACCCCCAGCCCAACACATAGCATAGAACCTTACCACATGACCTACGCCCTTGCCATAGAACCAGCACGCATAGATTTTTTAGGATAGTGCCCGGTCGTTCGGGCTATCCTGCTGACCAAGGCACGTAACCAGAGGCTTACGACTAGGGGCCAAACTTGTAGAGGGGTGTGTAGAGACTAAGGTGGTGGACATATGGCCAAGCCACATGACCAGGGGACGACGGTTCAGGGGCTAGTGCATAGTTCTTGGACACATGGAGTCTCTCATATGACTAGGGGCCCGGGTAAAGGAGGATGGCACACCATATAGGCAAATTGTTGGGTTTTTAACTATATATTAATATTTTATTTGATTTTTCAGCCAGTTTTGGATGGATTTTGGCCATTATTGGAGGATCTGTAGCCCATTTTGAGGCCATATCTTAGGGGGAAGTTGGGAGTTTGTTTCCAACTTCAAGCCTATATAAACCAGAGGTTCTTGGAATCCCGAGGGAGGTTCAGAAGAGGAAAAATACTGAATAATTGTAAATCCAAAGCCATTTTTATGCAGGGAAGACATTGAGGAGAGCAACTTTGCGGGCCATTTTTGGGAGCTTCGTTCATTCGTTTTCAATGTCGTTAGTTGTGTTGGGTTCTTGAGAGATAGAAGAGAAAATCCATATCATTTTGTAATCCCTTTGACACTTATCAGATGTAATTTTGAAGATTTGAAGATAAATAAGAAAGCCTCACCCATTGAGACAAAGGCCTGGAGACGTAGGCGATATTGCCGAACTCCGTTATCAACTTTTGTTGTTATGGTTTGCTGATTCTTGTGATTATTTGTAGATCTGTATATCTTATTATGGCTTCCATGTTTCATCATTAATTCTTCCTCTTTCTTCAACTTCTTAAATGGTTAATTAAATCATGTTTTAAAACTCAACGATAGTCTTTAAAAGATCTTTTTGGATAAAGTGGTATCAGAGCTAGTTGACGGTTGGTTTTTGAGTTTGCATGATTACCAGGTAAAATATGAATCGTGGTGAAGGAGAGCTTGTTGAAGAGAATCCTGAGATTGGATCGAGAAAGAGAACTTCTCAAAGTGAGAAGATAGCATCGGAAGAACGACTTTCTCATGAGGAGAAAGAGTTTCAAAATATTTTCTTCGCCATGTCAGAGATGGTGAAGGTTCTATATGATGATTACTTGGATCGAAAGAGACTGATTCTAGGTGAATATTCAAAGGTTAAAAGTGAAGAAGGAGAGGATCCTCCTAAAACTCCTCCTTCACCTCCTTCTTCTCCACCAACTTCTTCTTCTTCATGTTCAAGTTCCAAATCCACCGCAAGAAAACATTCCCATAAACATAAACATGATATGCCTTTACTTAAGCTTGATGTGAAATTTGAATTACCCATGTATGATGGTGAAGTCAATGCAAAGAGGCTTGATAACCGAGTCAGATAGATGGAGGTTTATTGCAGTGTGCAACAAATCAAGGATGAGGAAACTCAAATCAAATTGCCATCGCTTCGACTTGTAGGCAC
The DNA here is from genome assembly GCA_032191745.1 of Picea mariana. NCBI lineage: Eukaryota > Viridiplantae > Streptophyta > Pinopsida > Pinales > Pinaceae > Picea > Picea mariana. Next base: position 33,173 of record JASDQU010108437.1, on the reverse strand, counting down.
AACACTCATCTGGTGGCAAAGCAAGTTGCAAAATGGCACACAACAAGTGGGTACTGTATTTCCATCATGGCAAGTTTTTCTTTCTACACTAAGAAAAAAAATTGATCCTTTGGGTTATAAAGAGAAGGATTTAATTGAATGGAAAGGTCTTAAACTAAGAAAGGGAAAAATAGTGCAATAATACACAAATGACTTTTGTAATATGGCATTAATGTTAGACATTCCATTACATACCCAAGAAACTCTTATGAAGTATATAGGAGGTTTACCTGCACATATTCGTAACATTGTATTTATGTTTAGAACTACTAATCTTGATGAGGTTTATGTTCAAGAAACATACATTGAGGCAGGGAAAACATGAGTTGGAGTATCAGGGGAATCGTCTTCAAGAAAAGAGGACAAAAGGAAGTGGAATGGTAAGAAGGAAAATTCAGTGGCAAGAGAGGAAGAGAAGCTCTCTTGCAAGAATTGCAAGAAAGAGGGGAATGATGACCATTGTTGGCAAATGCATCCTGAGAAGAGACCAAAGTGGTTCAACGAGAGAAAAGGGAGGCAGAAAGTTGCAACAGCATCATGACCAACAAACTTGGGATTAGATTCAGGTGATGAATCTAAAATCACAATGGCTAGTTTGACTGGTAAAATTGGTGATGGATTTGATTCCAGAAGTAAATTGTTTCACATAAGGGTCATTATGAGGCATACTAAGGTCAACACATTGATAGATAGTGGATCTCAATCTAATTTGATTTCAGAGGAAGTGGTTAAAAAATTAGGATTAAACACTCAGAAACATCCTAAGCCTTAATCACTTAAATGGATAAGCAACAATCATAAATTGCACATAACAAAGCAATGCACATTAAAGTTTGAAATTTCATCTAAGTTTATGGATGAGGTAACATGTGATGTGGTGCCACCCAATGAATGTGGAATGATCTTAGGAAGTCCTTATTTGTATGATCACAGAGCAATCTTCTACAGGGAACATAATCAATATCACTTAATTAAAGAAGGAAAGGAATATGTTGTACATGCTCATCACTTAAAAGAAAATCAATCTCTTCAAACAATGGAACAATTAAGGAAGGCAACTCATGCAAGAAACACACCTACAATTGTCCCAATTCAATCAATTGACCTTAAGCAAGAACATGAGATGATTGTAGAATGGAAGTTCAATCATACTTTGCTTCAAGATAAGCTAATGTCGTATAAGTATTACAAACATATTAGCTCATTTGCAATCATATTTATGATGTTATCATTGCTAATGTTGTCAACATGGATGATAGTTTCTTCAGTAATATGTGATAGAGTATAATTAGCTAACAATATGTTGTCAGTTATCATGGTTATTTTACAATTGATCTTGATGAGATAGGTGCACAGGATAGAGTTTAAAGATAGAGAACAAGTGGAGTGGCCTATCTCGTGCTTGATGACTGGTTAGTATCCTTTTAGAGGACCAAAAGGTCTTAGTGGGGAGGTGTGATCCAAAATAGATCCAGTAACCAAAATGGGTCCACAAAGGCCTAAAAATCAAAGTGATCAGAATCACTTCAAAATGGACGTGTGTGTAGGCCTTGTCTTTATGAAACCAACACAACTTGAATGAGCTCAAAAATATGTCATATGAACAAGATATCACGTTCTGTTCATTTTTCCAAACAAGCAAAATTTCATTGACTGTACAATCCGTATAGTGCTGACATGGCAACTGATCATAGATTCTATACGACCATACAAGTGATGTGGAAGTGATGCATTGGTAGTTGCATGGACCAGTCCATTGGTGACACATGTTAGTGATGTGTGTGGGAGAATTGGATGTTGACATGTGTCAGTTAGAGGGAAAGTGTTATGGTGCCACGTGGCCTAGTCATGGGCTTCCACGTGGCACCCCTTCATTGGATGGTTGTTCTGGAAAAATTGTATGGACTCCATGGGAGTTGAACTCGTGACCTCTAGTCCAAGCGAAAGAGTCTTGGCAAGGTCGGGCTACAAGCCCTCCCATGGTGGTTCTTACCCCATAACATTCGATTCAATTATTTGAATTGAATTATGGAGTATGGTGGCGGAGAAAAGGGCCGGGGCTAGGCCCCAACCCTCGACGCAACACATAGCATAGAACCCTGCCACGTGACCTATTCCCTTGCCATATAACTAGTGCACATGGATTTGTCGGGATAGAGCCCAGTCACTTGGGCTAGCCTACCGACCAAGGTGCATATTCAGAGGATTAAGAGCAGGGGCCAAACTTGCAGAGGGGTGCGTGGAGACTAAGGTGGAGGCCATATGGCCAAGCCACATGACCATGGGTCGACGGTTCAGAGGCCAGGGCATAGTGCTTGGCCATATGCAAATTTGTTTGGGTTTTTAACTATATATTAAGATTTTATTTGATTTTTCAGCCAATTTTGGATGGAGTTTGGCCATTATTGGAGGATCTGGAGCCCTTTTTGAGGCCAAATCTTGGGGGGAAGTTGGGATTTGGTTGCCAACTTAAAGCCTATATAAAACAGAGGTTCTTGGTAGCCTAAGGGAGGTTCAAAAGAGGAAAAATGTTGAATAATTGTAAATCCAAAGCCATTTTTATGCAGGGAAGCCATTGAGGAGAACAACTTTGTGGGCCATTTTTTGGAGCTTCGTTCATCCATTTTCAGTGCCATCAGTTGTGTTGGGTTCTTGAGATCTATAATAACACAACCAGATCATTTTTAAATACCTTTGACATTTATCATATGTACTTTTGAATATTTAAAGATAAATAAGAAATCCCCACCCACTGAGACAAAGTCCCAGAGATGTAGGCAATATTGCCGAACTTCGTTATCAAATTTTGTTGTTATGGTTTGTTGATTATTGTGCTTATTTCAAGATATGTATATCTTATTACGACTTCCATGTTACATCATTAATTCTTCCTCTTTCATCAACTTCTTAAATGGTTAATGAACTCATGTTTAAAAACTCAACCATAGTCTTTAAAATATCTTTTTGGATCATTCACACATAACTATTACTATCCTTGATTGATCATCATGCTATTTCTCTTATACCATCTACATGTTCTAGTTCCTTTTCTCCTGCCACTTTTCAATAAGTCGCAGACAATATTTTTTCACATGATCCAATTGTCTACAGTATGTACATGTTGTGCAGGGATTTAGATAGGCTTGCGCCAACTGCCTAGGCTGGTTATAGTTATAGCACACAATTTGTACTCTTCCTGTGTCAAATCCTCCTCTTTTGTGATCTATGAATCCTCCTCTTCCTCCTTGATTAGAGCTTCTAAGAGTGTTATATTGTAGTACACCTTCTTTTGTTCCTTCTTCCTCTTGAACTCTGTATGCATCTGTGGTGCGTTCTCTCATTAGATTGAGTGCATGACAATCCTTTTCATCATGTTCCAAAAACTTACAAAAATTGCAGAATAATTTTCTAGTAGCTCTCTAGTACTCCTACATCAACCTACATGAAATAACATGATGACCCATCATTTTTCATATCTCACACCATACCCCTCCTCTTGTGGTCAAGGGATTCATAGATCCTATAGCCAAATACTGCTTAAAAGATGGAAAATCATCCTTATGATGACCTTTTTTTTTGCATGTAACACACCAGACTTCTTTGCACTTTTCATTCCCTTTAGAAATATCCTTTAATTGCATTGTCAATGCTGCTAAACACAATTGAACCCAAGGAATCCCTGCATCATTCTCTCCTATAGGGGATGCTTCAAAAATCATGGCGACCTCTAGTGCTTTAGACTGCAACAAAATCTTTTGTTGTGTCAAAGGACAACATATATGAGGGAACAATCCTCCAATGAACCACTTCCTATGCTAGTCATCTAGAATTTGGAAGGTCAACCAATCCATCAATATCTTGAATCTCTAATCAAAATTCCATACCGATTTACTCGACAATTGCTTGATCTCCTTGAGTTCTGTAATACACTAAAATTGAGACTTCAGTTTCTATAACTCTTTCAACAAGGATTTCCTAATTTCTTCTAATGTTCTAGCTTGTCTCATTGATGGAGTAGACCGATACTTCATATACCAATGTAACGTATGGTCTCTAAATTGCATCGTTAACTTCACGATTTTTGTATAATCATCCTGTAAATTCTTCATTGTTCAAATTACTTGACAAACAAAAACATGTTGTTCTCGATCTTTTGAACATGCTCCATGAAAGACATACATTCTCAAAGTGGGATCTACTCCCACCATCATTTTTTGTGAAGTATTCTTCCTTGGTGACCCTAATTGAGTCTAGGTTGTCGCACTAATTCCACTACTCTAAATCCCTTTATTTCTATCGTTACTTCCTCCACTAAATACTAGTGACAAAATTTCAGATATTGCCTCAGTTCTCATATATGCACATGGGGTCATGGATTCGACACATAGTATGGATTGAGTGGATCTACTAGGATTTAATGGATCTTATTTTTTTGGAATGAGTTGACGATAATTTCCCTCTCTTTCCCTTCTGTGATAGGAATTCCTTCGATATGGATTACCACACCAATGTCTCTTTCCTCAACCTCATTCTGCTTCTCTTCTCTATCAACCACAATCCTCTTCTTATTGTACCAAAACCTTTTTCCACTACACAATACTCCAATATATTTTTCCATCACACATTCTTATTCTCTCAACATCCTAATCCCATTCGTTCTTCCCTACATCCTTCTTTCCATAAACTCGTACCATCCCCTGGTCAACCCCCATTCCCCCTATGTGTGAAGGTGCCTAGCTACTAGGGAAATCAGATTCCATATTCATAACCCCCTTATCACACAACAACATCTTGATCGAAGTGGACAATGATTTCAAGTATCTTTCACATGGTCCTTTAAATAAATGTCTCTCAACAACACTATATGATTGGGTACAATCTATAGAAAACTCAGTCATATAACCCCCCAATACATTGTCCAGCCATAAATATACTATGTGAAAGATCTAATTACTTACTGTATTCACTTGTTGAATCAACTACGGGGTCCAATTCCTTAGAACCATAGTGTGGAATGTTTCGTTCTTTTCAACTAATCTTTGTATCCACTCAGCCAAAACATTCAGAAAATCAACAAATAAAATATCATGTAAATATGTAAACACATACCTCTACAACCATTTCTCCAAGTTGATTTGTGGGTTCTTGTTTTGATCTCTAGAAAACTCATGCTCTTTTGCCTCTAACCATTTTCCAATCTCTTCCATAGTTAACCTCCACATTCCCCTCAGTTGCAAATCTTGGTCAGGAAACATAACCATTTTTTGGTGCACAGTGGGTGGACCCAGGGTTCAACATGAATTCACTAGAAAAACCTTTAGATATTGTCCCTTTCAACATCACCCACAAATAGGTGAAGTCTCACTTGAGGTATCTATGGGGACTGCAGGAACCAGGTTTCTGCAGTCATCAAGGAATGTGAGGAATTCATTCTAACCATTCTACTTAACATTCATTCATTATGCATTCTACCATGTGCAAAGAATCACCAGACAATATATTCATATTAACCATTCATACATTAAGTGTGCACAATAAACAAAATAGTAAACAAACACATCACAACATAACAAAGAGACACCATATTTAACATGTTTCACCCAATATGGGCTACACCCACAATGAGTGAATTCTTACATTATTATTTAGAATCATCCCTTACAAAATATGTGCACTATGCCCATACATGATATCTCAGTTATACCCCAAAATTCCCTTGTCGTTCATGCATACAGTGCACACTTAGCTCTCAACTCGTACTCAACTTCAACTACTTTATCCCCAAAAAACCTTTACATATTTATACATTTACATTAGGGATTATCCCATTACAATGGACCAAAAATTCCTAACTCCTTCTAACTGACTTCCTTCTTTTACGCGCAATGATCCTGAAAATGTGCTAATTGTATTTCCTTCTTCTGTGCATGCTCATGCTTAGTTCCCAAAACTTGTCCCAAAATGCCTATCCCAACAAGGACCCAACCTCCCTAACCCCTCATGTAGGTAGAATAATATATTTTCCATGTAATAAAGGCCTATACTAATAAATAATGCCTAGGAATAAGGAGAATAAGTCAAATGTAGGAAGACCTAATAGAATCTTTTGCTTCTAGAAATATCTTCCTCTAGATTGTTCTTTTAGGTAGATAGATTTAGTATAAATATGAGTCAAGGGAATGAAAAATATTTTTCTTGAGAATTATTGTAATATAGTTGTACTCTGTTGGATGTTTCCCCCTCAAAGAGGCAAGTGAACATTGCATCTGTTTCAATAAAAGTATCATTTTGATGTGATATTCTCTATATTCTATTGTTTCATTGGTAATTCATGTGATATTCTTTTTTCTATTCAATATAACATAACTAGGTGCTTAAAATTATGAGAGGTGGGGATGGTGGTGCACTAATGTAGAGATCTTATTGGGCTCCACTTACAACTAGACTTAAGAATGTCTCATAAGCGCCTTTCGTGGCTCTTCTACAACTCACAATGTTGTGCCACTATGTACCCCCAATGCATGGCCCAAATAATGTATACATGCATGGCATATAATGTTGTATTAGTTATACTTATAGCATGCACTTTCCCTAGGAACATGCACCTATTCTACCAACACAACTACTAATTAATCATGTTACTTTCAATGGATATATGTGGCATCGTGATCTAAACTTTTAAATTTTAAATTTAAATACTTTATTTTCCTATTCATGTTGCGTGGTAGTATTTCCATACAAATTCTTAAATGACAACTTTAATTGCATAATATATGGAGAGGGGAAAGTGCAAGCATGATGCTTGTGTTTGGATAGTCATACATTGACATGGGGAATCTCAACAAAAATATTGTAGCCTATGGTATAATCTTGTCTTGAAAACCTTATGGCTGATAATCAAATGAAAATGTTCACACGATTTAGTAGATATTATTATACTTTTCATTTTATTTGTGGATAATGTCTCCCCTCTCTATGCAGGTATTAATATTTTATTGGGATGTTTCTTAAGTATCCAATGTCCATATGCTAGTGCCATACAAATAGAAAGATAGTTACCCCAACACTTTTGGGCATAATATTTTTGTTTCTAAAGTATGTTGTTTTATGCCAACATTTAATTACTGATATGTTTCTTAAGTATCCAATGTTTGTATGCTAGTGCCATACGAACAAGTGTTGCATGATAGCGTAATCCTTGCTAGGTTGGAATGGGAATAAATGCATTTCTACGGTGGGGCCGAGTACAAACACGTGGGAAGCAAGTTGAAGTACATGTGGTATCCATGCAGAGGATGACTTTGTGGCAGCGTGCCACTGGCCAGTAAAATACAATAGAATATGAATAAAAGTAAAATACATTAAAGTAAAATTAAATGAAATGGTTCTAGGATCTTTCAAAGTATTTGAAGATGAGTAAGCATGAAAATGTTACAAATAACAACACTAAAAATAGCTTTGAAGTATGTGTGTATCATATACAATTTTTTGATAGTACATGAAAGATTTAAAATTTTAAAAAGTGCTATGATGTTGGTCTTTGAATGTCTTGCAACAAAGGTTCACACATTAAAAATTCAAATACAATAGAATAGGCATAAAAGTAAAATACATTAAAGTAAAATTAAATGAAATGGTTCTAGGATCTTTCAAAGTATTTGAAGATGAGTAGGCATGAAAATGTTGCAGATAACAACACTAAAAATGGCTTCAAAGTATGTGTGCATAATATACAATTTTTTTGATAGTACAAGAAAGATTTAACATTTAAAAAAGTGCTATGATGTTGGTCTTTGAAAGTCTTGCAACAAAGGTTCCTGGAGAGAAATTTATCAAAACAAAAATTCTGGAATCTGTTCCATATTTCTGTTTATGTTCCAAACATTCAAACGCAATAGAATATTAATAATGTCTTGCAACAAAGGTTCCTTTTTCTTTCAAATTTATCGAAGTTCCATATTTATGAAGCATACACATTAGACATTCAAATACAATAGAATACTAATAATGTCTTGCAACAAAGATTCCTGGACACAAAAAATTTAGCATTCCCAAATTAGTTTTCTTTGAAATTTATCAAAAAATAATAATGTTTGTTACATATTTTGGGAATATGAATTTAAATGTGTTTGTCATATAGACTGGGATTGGGCCTCTTGTGGACCATAAAAAGAAATAAGTACAATAATTATGAATGTAGAAAGAAGAAGTGCACGACGGTAGAGAGGAATACCTGGAAAGAAGAAATTGGATATTATGAGTGTTTGGTTAGAGTTTTCTATTTAAAGAGGTATAATAAATGGATTGATAAAGAAAACAAGATGACATAAGTATAGAATTACTATGAAGATGATGCAATTTTTTTTTTCTGTCATCGATGGTCCCTAGAATCGTGTCAATCGGTTGTTGCCCTTCCTCAATGAGGTTGTCCATTATCCATTGGAACCATTCTTCAATGTAGCTTCTCATGGGGGCCACATTGATTTCATCCTGGATTTCTATGTTGAAAAGTTCATTTTCTAATTTCCTTAGATCCATTGAAATATTATGCAAACTCTATTCAATTTCTTCATTATGTTCCGAATATTCTAGTACCCATCTCTCGATCTCATCTACATGATATTCAAGGATGCTGTAAAACTTTTCGAAAGATAACCACATTAAAATATCAAGTTGTTCATCGAAGGATTCATTGGCCATTGACAAGGATTTGAGAATTAAGTTTGGGTCTTGAACCTCATTGGTAATTTTGGCTAAGCCTATTTGGATCAGGTTTGTGAATAATTCTTCCTTTTCTAATATGTCTTGTTTACATGATTCGACAATGAGCTCCAGGTTCTTAACTTTCATTTGCCAACATGCTTTTAATTGTTTGGTCCGCTTTGGGGAGGGGATATTCTCTTGTCTTCTCTTCAGATACAAGGTGTTGATGGCATGGTTGGAAAAAGGGGTCAGCACCTGTTCACAAAAATGTTGACCATTTTTAAATTCACCTGCAAATGTTCATGCAAATCATTTGCCCTCTTTTAGAAGGAAGCTATATTTTGTGATGTTTCCCAGGCTTCAGTAACTAGCTTCATTATTTTATTGATGTTATTCTCTACAAGGGATCTAGATGATGCAAGGAGGGTGGAGGATACTTTTATCTTGGCTGCAGTGGTAGCAGGCATTTTTTTGCTAAAGGACTAGCAAACTCTGGGGTAACAATGAAAGTCTCCTCAAATTCATTGAAGCGATCTTTCAGTCTTCCATTCTCCGCTTCAATTCTTTCAATGGATTCATCAAGAGAATCAATGGTTACATGGTGAAATAGGGAGATTTGGGATGACCACATTTTCCTAAAGTTAATATCTGTGCGAGATTTTCCTTTCCTATTTGTTACACCTCTCTTTTCAATGAGCATATTTTTAGATTGGATGTAAAAAAAAACTCTCTGGAATACGAAGGATTCATCTTCGTCAAAAATGTCGATCTCAACTATTTCCATTGCAGATGAACCAACCTTGTGCATGTGTTTAGTTTCAATTTCAAGTTGCATCTGTTCACTTTCAATTTCGGGTTCGTCTGCCTTCCCTACAATTTTTTTTCTCTTCTTTGTCAGTGGAACTCTGTGAGAACTATCAATTTTTGTGTGAGGTGGGTTCTTATCTCCTCCTTCATTTGAAGATTTCTGGGTTTCTTTCTTACTAGGGTGGGATATTAAAGAGATGCTCCGTGATGTCGTGTTGTTGGGAGTGCTGGCGGGGGACTAGGCACTCTTCTCATCGGATACTTTTCCCTGTTGTCTGTACAATTCAATCATGCTTTGCAATGCCTCTAGGTCGCAATCTCCAGAAGAAGGATTGTTGTCATCACTATCCCTGTCTTCGGTCAAGCATCTATGGATAAAAGAGTTTCTAAAGCCAATTGCTAGTAAATGTTCTCGAAAAATCCGATTAGGGTCAAACCATTTTAGCCTTTCATCATATGTTAGGTTCAATTTATTGAAATGGCCTGCGAATTCATCAATCTTGTTGACATTTCTGCACATGAAGTCCCCGACTTTCTAGAGCAGAGGAATGAACTATTTTTTTTTTTCTTGTCATGGAAAAAATGTAACCAGTGGTTGTATTGCCTTGCTATTTCTGCAACAAACATCTTGTCCATGATGTGGCATGGAAGGAAAGCATGATTTTCCTTGGAGCCAAAGACCATTAGTACACTATGATTTTCCTTTTGTTCAAGTGCGCCCTTCCTATTCAAAAACTTGGTTGCCTGGCCAGACATCTGTGGAGCATCCTTGCCTAGCAATAAATATTTGAAAATTGAGAAAAAGTCATTACAAACTTCATAAAAATAATGGGAGGCCTTTTTCCTCCACAGGGATTGGTACCAAAATGTTACTGGGTCGAATAAACAGTTTATATTCTTGGAAAGAGATAGTTTTGGAAATAGACAACAATACACTATTGTGAAAATCAAGTAGGATGACATATACAATTTATTCGATTCTTTGAATCATGACAACTGGGAACATATTTCAATGGAAATTAGCCTCCCCCAATCGAAAATGAATTGTTCCTCAACTTTGAAGTAAAAAATATAAATAATTATATCGGAAATGCTTGTCGTTGATGCTTGTCCCATTATTCTTGTAAACAACCAAGCAATTTCATAGAATGGATTTCTAAAGGAACTTACCTGCAACTTTGTGATATCTTTAGGAAATGTTTTCGGGTCTTCGAGGATCTTGGCTAAGATGTCCAACCTGTTATCATGTTTTTATAGGAAATTCTTGCAGCATTGTCCTCTAAAGATCAATTTTGGCTCTGACAATTTTAACATCTTGCAGAAGACCTGAGGTGACAAAGAAATAGGAGAATGGTCGCGCAGTGGAATAATTCTTTGGCTTGGAATATGTTTTTAGGCACAACAAGAGACCACCTCCTTATAGTAAAAAACCTTAGGGACGTAGCTTGCATGAGTGATTCCAGAGGTCCAAATCAATTTTTTCTGGGTGGAGCAGGATGAATAGTAAACGTATGCCCTGGACCACTGGAAGTTCTAGTCCTGATGTCCGAAGATATTTAATGTATCTCCACAAAACTATTGTCGACCTACTACCATAAGTTTACAAGAATGTTTGTTTGATCCAAACTATGAATGAAATGAAAAGTTGGAAGGGATAATATAACGCTGCACAAATATTGGTCCATGTAACACACCCATGATGGGGCGAAAATAAAAAAAATGTGTCCTCCTTACATGAACAAATCCTTTCCCTCTACGATTCCTAATTTGGGAAGTCTGGGACTCAACCTAACCCTTTGGTCAAGGTTCTCCGATTATCTAAATCAAACAAGACTTAGATACCTTGATAGTCTCACCTCTTAATCAAACACAGACCCTTCCATATTCTGGTGCAGGTCTTATGATACCCACGACCTTCTCGTTCGTGCTTCAGTGAAGTCTGGGAGTTGGCATTAGCACCTTTTCTCTTGGCCCCTCCTTGGATGTGACCTTGGGCGATGACCTCATGCAAACACACAATTACAGGCGTGACCAAAGACAGTTTGAAACCAAACTACTTTTCAGCCCACAATTCTCCTCGAGCCTCCACATGTCATTTCTCTAAAACTAGTGTTTGGATTGCAGCCCACCCTCAAATTTTTAAAGTTCATGCACCTCCAATCCCCGAAATGCTGTGGGACCATCAATCTCATGATATTGACGGTACTGTGTGAACTGATGGTTTAGATCTTCCCTTTTCAAATCCATAGACCAAATCTTCCCCTCCTAAATCAACGGATGCAATCTCCTTTGTGATTCTAAACTTCAGACTTTTCAAATATCAAACCCTACTTTCCTCCATACATCGATCTTCCAGATTTGACGATCTGCAAACACCTGTCCTCCTAAATCAATGACCCTACTTCTACTTCAGGAGTTTTAAATTTCAACTAGATCAATGGTCATGTGGCCCTCTTCTCGATCAACGGTCAAGAACTCCTTTGGGTCTTCGGACTTCTGAGATCTCAAATATCGAACTTCACCCATTTTTCCCAATGNAAATCAAGGATTACTTAGGGTTTTTACCCAAAGTCCACAGATTTGTGCCACTTGTCCTTTGGATTTGACAATTGATGATTTCTTTGGGTCTTTGCCCAGAGTTCACCTATTTACGCCACGTCTCCTCTAGATCTGATGACTATGAATTACTTTGGGACTTTACCAGGAGTCCATAGATTCATGCCATGTCCCTTTTTAATATGATGGCTATGAATTACTTCAGGACTTTATCTGGAGTCCACAGATTCATGCCACATCCCTTCTGGATTAGATGGTCCAGATTCACTTCAGACGATCCGACGCTGGAGATTTACTTCAAATTATCTAACGACTGAGATCTACTTCAGATGATCTAATGATTGAGATTTTCTTCGGCTCTCCGGATCTTCATGCTTTGGGAGTCTCAAATCTCAACTAAAAACTCCCAAATATATTTCCTGAAGTTGTTGATATGCTGACACATATCTCCTGGCAATCAATGGCTAGTATCCTACTTCAGGTGATCTGACAACTGAGATTTACTTCGACTCTTTAGCTCTCCAAAATTCAGGAGTCTCAGATCTAAACTTAAAACTCTCACACAAATTTCCCCAGATTCCATGATCTGTCACCACATGTACCTTTGGATCTGGCGGTCCAGATTCACTTTGGGTCTTCAGGGTTCAATAATATCAACTTTCAAATGAAAACCCTTGAACATATTCCTTCAAAGTCCACAATTCGTTGTCACGTATCCCTTTGGATCTGGTAGTCCATATTCACCTCCTGGCAATGGACAACCTCAAATTACTTTGGGACTTCAACAATTTGGTAAGTTCCCTTCTACTGCGTGTGCCAAGTGCTAAGGTTCATGCACCTTTCTTGGATCAGACGGTTGTTAATCCTTGGCATTGTGATCCAACGACCACTGTTTCTCCTCCTCCTGAGCTTCTAACTTACTCTGACTTAGAATATTTTCTAAGTGCTCGAAGGATTCGACCTTTTCTCCTCCTACGGGCTCATCTCCTGGATTTCGTTTGGACTTCTGAAAACACTATCTCTTATGAGCTTGATCTTCTTGAATATTTCACCATCCCATGCTCTCCTTCCATTTCAAGGATTGCATCAAACTCAAATCAAAGGTCAACAACGATTGACAGTTCACAGAAACTGTGGGGCCCCAACATGCATACTCTTTACCAGAGAGTTCAACCTCCACAATCTGGAAAGTTCTCGCTCGATTATAGTCTAACTAGGATTTTGATCTTCTAGTCCATCGAGATCAACGACAAGGGTGAATTGTGGGCCATGAACTAGCGTGCCTACTATTTTCACCTTCGTTCTCTGCAGTGATTCCCCACCCTCAATATTCATTCATAGATCGACATTTCATAGCGATTTCAGGGTTCAACTTGACTATTGTGAAAATTGACATCTCGGAGCCTCGAGCTCCAAGGTTCCTAGACCCAAGTCATGTGGATATTCATATAAATCATGGGCTATAATCCCCAATCTTAGATGGGTTTTTGGTTAAGGGAATAGGCACAAGTTCAGAGTCTCCTAGAGTACTGGTCTGAAGGGAACACCTTCCCAACTCACAAAACTTTAAGCTCTGAATCAAGGAAAAGTAACTTATGAGGTTACCAAAATGGTAGCTATGCCCAAAGGCTGGATCCGACTCCAGAACGGTGATGTAAATTCCTGGGGAAAACGCCTTCGAGTGATTAAAATGGGACGTATGGAAATTCAAGAATAAATATAGGTTCTCAAGGGAACGAACTCATACTCATAACTTAATCATTTAATACAGAGAAAGATCCCTTTATAGACATGTAAATAATCAAATGCATCCATTATTTACAATTCAAAGCATAAGGCAAGAAAACACTTATCAAAACCATAGAGTGTGATGCGACTGCTGAAAGGGGTGCTCGTTTCCACCCAAACATAGGATCAGTCAATCCCAATGGATTTATCACTGGCCACCCCCAAGTTTAAGCCACGATTCTTTGAGATTGAATCTTGTAATTCCAACTCAACGAAAGTTAGGTATGAAGGTTAATCTCCTTCTCCCAATATAGAAATAGATAAGGATGAAGTTTACTCTCCTTCTCCTGGCTCAATCTCTATTTTCTATGATCATAACTCACTGTTCCTCCTTCAGTCTTTCCTCGGACCCGAGAGTTTTCTCTCTCGTCTTTGCATTTTTCCGTAGGTCTTCCTCTTCCCACCACACTTCCTTTCTTTCCTTCCTTAGCAATATTGCATGTGTCTTGAATTCCAAGTCCATGGTTAGGTCTGGAAGCCTTACAGATGGGTGGTCTACCCCATCCCCTCATTAACTCTTGAGGAGGTCTTCCCACCTACCAACCTGACTGTAATTCATTCCTGGGTCAGAGGGTTGATCTGATCTGAGCAATTAATTCCAGCATGGTACTGGTTCGGTGGATGTTAACACAACCATTTTGGGTCTCCTCCACCACCTTTTATAGAATTTGTGGGTTTCTCTTAGCACATCCCCTCTTTTAGAAGTCATGCAACATGTAACCATTTTCTATTAAAATAACAAAATTTACATTCATTGACCTTTTGTACAAAGGTCCATCAAATAAAACATTCACACTTTTAGGTTTTTCATAGTTCCTTGGCCAATATAGTTATATTTACAGACTGGGGGAAATAGGGTGTTACAATCCAATGCATGTGAATGGGAGATCTCCTCGAGATTTTCTCTCATTAATGACAATTTCAACGACTATTGCATTATGCGTTGTTAAGATTAAAGACTAGTAATTGCACACATAGAAGTGCGAACATGGCAGATACGACAATGTGTTGATTAAGGTTGGTTGTCATTGATGTAAACCCTTGAAGAAATCCCCGCAACACAAAGGTTTGGGTAATGAACCCAATATTGTTTGATGTAAAGATGCCTCATTATTGTCTTGTCATGGTTGATAAGAAGTAAAGATGGTTGAACTCCAAAGTGGTCCCCTTATGGTGAAAGCCCTCACGGGAAGATGCTTTGCAGAGTAAGAGAACCCATGCTTAATTGTGGAATAATGAGATCCTATATGTATAGTGCTTGTTATTCCATTTCCAGTGGTATGTGGAATGTCACATAACTCCTCACGGTTAGAGAGTTATGGCCATGAGAAGTTGGAGACCCCAGGTTTGGGTAATGGACCCAAGTTTGTTTGATGGATAACGGTATGAG
>JASDQU010108436.1:24754-40527 GCA_032191745.1 Picea mariana | reverse complement strand
AATGGTGGAACGGGCGAGCAATTGGGAACATCATCATATATATTGTGGCTACATTTAGTTCTTCAACACCTGCACAATCACTTGGCACTTGGTAGCTTGGAATTTATTTTTAAAAACGACTCACGAAACATATCCCATATGTCTCGAGGAATAGAGATTGTTGTCTTTATATACGCCAATGCTCTCATATCATATTCGATGAAACAAGTGGGAAATAATTTGGCTTGGCGCTTGCATTGGGATTGATATGTAGTGTGACTTGAGATTAGGATTAGAAGTTAACACTTGAGCACACACCATGTTTTGGTAAAATTTACAAAGGCATAAAAACTAAGCTTTTAGGATAAATAACTGTTTATTGTGTTTTTTTTTAAATGCAAGTAAGAAGAAAGAGACCATAGGGATCGTGATTAAAAAGTGATAAAATGAAATCTTGTTAGGGCGTGATGAGGCATTTGAAGATTATGACAATTAGCAAAAGACCTAGGAAATGACAAATCAAGCATGAAATGATGAAGGTGTTTAAAAATTTTAAGAGCACAATTTTAAGCGCTAACAGGGTATGTCACTCATTCCTCTATGAACTAATTTATATGACAAAGAATTCTAAGGTGAAGTTTGTATTCTATCTTGTTTTGTTCTAACTTCCTGTGGAAGTTAGGGAGATTAGTTTGTGTCTGCACTTACCAATTTGTCCGATAAAAAAATTGGCGACCCTACTGAGGATATGACTTATTTTTGGTTTTTGCTTATTATTTCCTTTTAGCCTCCCTTCTTTTGATCAATTTCATTCTCTGAGTATGTGGGTGATCCATCTTGACTCCCTGGTTATGAAATTTCTTTGAGAAATTTTGTCATTCTTCCCAATTTTATTTATATTCAGAGATCGTCACACTCTACTTGTACATACCAGGGTGACGACATCGCATTGTGCCTTGATGATAGCCTACGACAATCCTAGATCATCTCACTACACCCCTCTGCAGCCTGCGACGATTCCTATAGGAATTGTTGAGTGATAGTTAACTTTTCTTTTCTTTGCCCAGATTTGTCTTGACTGCATGGGATGAACTTTTAGCATTGGTGAATGATTGGTTTACTTATTTTAAGCATGGATTTGATTGATTCTAAAGGATTTTGAGTCTTCTTCATAAGCTTTGCAAGTTTTATTTATTGACTTCTTATCGCAAGGGTATAATCTTGAGACTTTGTTCCTGGGTGCTTGTTTGATAAGTAGTTCTTTATTTCTTTTGAGATTTGGATTGATTGTAAGTTTTAGATTGGTCACTATTAAAAAACAATTTTTGTTTACATCGACAAAAGGTTTTCCTATCTTTTCATTTTTTCTTGCATTGTGAGTTTGATTCGGGAATTAGTGTTGAGAGTGCATTAGTCTTCTTAGACCAAACTTTCTTTTTTGGATTATGTCTCTGTTCTGATTTGAAAAAGAAAGGACTGAAGTGTATTCTTCTTTTTAGTAGTCTTTGTAAGAGAATTTTTGCATTCAAATATTTGTCAAAATAGAAAATTGGAAAATTTATTAGTTTTGATTGTTTAGGAATCTATATCATTCAAAGATTGAGAAATTGTACTTTGTAGCCTTTGTATTCTTGGAAAGAGAAACCTTCTCCATGTTGTAATTAGATTTCATCGAATGAAACGATTGCATTTCATCTCCTCTTGCATCTTATTGGGACAAGGTAAAATACCTCATCAGTTTCACTTTTGTTTCCTTATTGAGTAAACAACAACCTTTAAAATACAGCGTTATTTTAAAATCTATTAGAAAATTTTATTTTCTAGAACTTTTCTACACCAACATTAGCTAGGATAGTGCTTTGGAATAGTTTGTAAGGTACACTCTCCAAAGAATCAAAACACACAATATTAGATTTTGATAGGGAGAGTACAAATCCACTTGTTACATTTTATCCTGGGAAGCCCTTCTAACAAAATGGTCAATCACAAGGTCGCATTAGGGATGGCAGAGTTACTCACTCTGTTTTTTTGGTCTTGGTGCAAAGATTGTGCGTATTATTGCAGGGGGTCACTTGAGAAGACAATCATGTGGGGACCTTCTCGTGTTGATTTCAGGCTTAGATACCCTGCCCTTGCGCGTGGATCAGACTATCGAATGCTTCCCAAGGCATCATTGTTGTAATTGGTAACCTTAGTGGCTTATCTCTTTAGAGTCTTTACACAAGGTGATTGTGGAGGGAAAAGTCTTCACAGTACCTGGAATCGACGTTGGCCAAACTCACTCGGGCTCCTTGGAGGGTATACCCACAATTATGTGTGGGAGCTTACACTAGGGTGTAAGTCCATTAAGCAGGTCGTCAATGTACATTTTCCACCCACTTTATCCCAACCCCTTCTTGTCTTGATTTCGCGATGTTGGATTTCATCACCAACTAGTGACTTCGAAATAATAAGGTTTGTTTGTGTGTCTGATATCTAGATTTTATTAGTGAGTCTTGTTTGTTTCTCTAGTTGGCCATAAATTTCTTTCATTCTTTATTTGGTGCAGCCAATATTGGCCCTCACCGTTCACGTAGGATGCAAGGGTTACCTCTAGAAGATCCGAAAGAGTATAGTCCTTTGTTTCCTAAATCACCAGAGGTTTCTCCTTAAGAAGCAATCAATAATGATGTAGCCTCTAATATTGGAAGTTCTACTAAATTCGAGGAATCCATACTTCCTGTAAATCCGTTATTGAGTGTTGTGAGAGATCCACTTTTGCTCTGGATAAATTCATCGAGAGACATTGTTGCTGAAGATTATACTAGAGTACCTACTGTACCTCACACCAAGTCTAGTATAGATGCTCTACCCTTTCAGAATGAGTCGTTTAGAACTTTGATTCATACTGCTGGAACTTTTAATCCTAGATATTTTGGACCTGTTCGTTCTCTTTGGAGGACCGCTTCGAGACACGATATTTTTGAAAAAATAGGAATGAGTCACTTACGTCAAAGGACCTCTAATCAACCTATGACATCACATATGCCTGTGACTTCCACTGCTTATAGAGTACCCTTGGATCATTTTACTGGCACGGCCATTAATGTTGTCACAGTCTCAGACCAATTGTTGGTTGGTTCTCATGCAATTCTTCCTCTCCAGCTTGCTATCTCTACCATGGTCCCACAAGTTACCCGTGTTTCTATCGGAAGTGCAATAATCACTCAAGATCCTATTGGAACACCACTTCTTCCTAGATCAAAGAAGTCACTTCAACCTTGGTATAACGCACTAAATACTTCTATTACTAATCCTACCTAGAATCCATCCGGAGGGCCTAATCTTTATGTTCCTCTTGGGTATAATGGTGCTAGTAGTTTTGTTCCTACACCTACCCAGGTTCTCACCAGGGGGCCTAGCATTCCTCCTCCACCTTCAATTGGAGGATCTAATCGTCCTGGCCCCAATATATCCAATCAAATTGGAGGCACAAGTCATTTTGTTGCTTTTGGTTCTCAAGTTCCTAATGGAGGTCAAACTCAAGTTGTGGGTCAACGCCAAGTTGGGGGTCATAACCCAGTGTACGAGAAGTATACCCCTAGATTACAATCTCAACCTTGGAATTTTTCTTTCCAAGGAAATAAACAACCACCTAGGTGGAAACCTCCTTAAGTTAATTCTTTTGTACCCCCTAATCTCGGGCAACCATATCTAGGTTCTATGAATCCTACCTAGGGTCAAGGTTTTCAGTCTAATGCTCCTTCCCAAGGAAGCTTACACAATCAACCAAATCAAGTTGGCTATTTGGCTTGGAACCATCCACAACTGAATTTGAGAGGACCCTCTAACTATCTACAAACTGCTTATGGTTTTACTAGTATACATAAGGGACTACCTCCTCAGAATTACCCGTTTCCTCAAGTGAACAGACAACTGTCATTTCTTGATACTTTGGATTTACCAGATTTATCTAGGATTTTGAATGATCCTATCTTGCATTCTCCTTATTGGCCAGTCATACTTGTTAAGTTACCATCCGACATTCCTAAGTTTGACGGTCGATCAAGGGAATATCCAAATAATCATGTCATGACTTTCCATCTTTGGTGTTCATCCAAATCCTTGATGGATGACTCCATTAGATTACGTCTTTTCCAACGAACTCTGAATAGTTCGGTGGCCAAATGGTATATTGAATTACCATGAGGATTCCTCAATGAATTCAACACCTTAGCTATGGATTTCTTAACGCATTACCAGCTACCAATCCGATACAAGACATGAACCAAAATTTTGAGTTCATTTAAACAATCCTCATCCATGCACATTTCCGATCATATTCATGAGTGGAGGAGTAGAATATGATTAATCAAGGTTTCCCTTCCTGATCAACTATTGGTCGAGTAGTTTACCAAGTCACTCATTGGTCCTATATCCAGTGATGTTTCCATGGGTGGTGTCGTCACTGAGGAGTAGGTGATTAGTCGTGCTTAATACTTGTATCTCGTTTATTCACAAATGAGCACACTATATGACTTGATTCATGATGCTCCTCGGCCATCTACAAATCAAACCCCAACACCTCCAGTAGCTTCTCATTTTTTTGATGGTGTGATTGACACTTGTCACATAGAGACTCAGTCTAAACAAGCCAGTCATTCCAATCCCAAGTCTAATACTACTAATGTACAAAATACTCCTCCTCCAACTTCTTCTCCCAGAAGAACCTTTGAGGTTAATTCGGTTCAATCTACACCTACTAGTAAAAATAAAAATAAAAAGAAGGGGAAGGGTAAGAATAAGGAGGACATAAACAATAATAAACAATCTGATAACCCCAAGACTCATCCTACTGATGAAAAACAAAATTGCAAACCTCGTTATCCTTGTCGTATCTGTGGTGAGGATCATTATACAAAATATTGCCCATGACGTGTTGAGGTTACTAAGTTCCTGCAAGGGACCGGGACACCTCCTACACCCATGATTTTGTCACAACCTTTTCCTTCTCAGAAGCAGGCCCAATTGGTCATTCATGACCAACCTTCCCCCTCTACCACATCTTATGTACTTATGTGTACTGGTGACTCCAAGAAGAACGATGTTGCAGTCACTACTCGAGCCAAAGACTATTCTCCATCAAAAGAGAAAGTTGATGATTCACCACCTCCATTGGTTCAACAATTCTTCACCCTCCTCCTAAGGGCGTTGTTCATAAGTCGTCGTTTAATCCCCATGCATGTGCTGCAAAAAAATACAATATTGTAGAAGATCTTGCGCATGCACCTTCTGTGATGT
Source organism: Picea mariana (assembly GCA_032191745.1). NCBI lineage: Eukaryota > Viridiplantae > Streptophyta > Pinopsida > Pinales > Pinaceae > Picea > Picea mariana. The sequence continues at coordinate 35,268 of JASDQU010108436.1, read as the reverse complement.
CGACTCTCTAAGTCCTTCAAATTTTTCCTACAAAATAGAAGGAACTATTAAAGGATATTGGTGGAATTGATCCTACTGATACGAACCTCATTATTTTTTGGCTTGGAAGATCATATTCCAAGGCTTCCTCCTCAATTAGCATTTCAGATACAAGTTATTGTGGAAAATAAGAATATTTGTCGAACCGTTATTGATGAAGGAGCCTCGACTTGCGTCATGTTCGTCACTTGTTGGAAATCCATTGGCTCTCCTGCCCTTACCGAGTCACACAATACACTAAAATCATTTAATGGTACAAGATTTAAACCTTATGGTGTTCTTCCTTTGTTTTCTATTACGTTAGAAGGAAAAGTGGTTAATGTTGAGGTTGAGGTCTTTGATGTACCTCTCGATTACAACCTTCTACTTGTTCATAGTTGGATTAATTCCATGCGTGCATTGTTTCTACTCTTTTCCATGTGATAGATTTCCCTACCCAAGGAAAATTTGTTACTGTCGATCAACTTGCCTTCTTTAATTCTGATTCAAATACTAGTAACACGAGTTTCATTTTGAAAACACCTCCCAATTATGAGAATATCAGTGTGGATCTCTTAAAAGATTCATTGTTAATGAAGATGTTCCCCATTCCACTACCCAATATTCCTACTTCTTGTCACCTCAATTAACATGATCTCAACCACTCTTGGTGAAATCCTCGAGCCTTATGACCCTTGGATAGTACCTATCTATGATGATTTTCTTCATTACGGTTACATAATGTCTTTAAGTTCGGTAGAATTGGCTCATCAAGCTATTCAATTGGATACTCCCTCTCCTCGTTCTCTCTTAGACACGTCTCTGGATCCGTTTCACGTAATTTTTCACACCAATGATATGATTATGAAAATCATGTCTATGGAAGATACCCCATGGGATGATGGGCATCATCATTCTATTCTCTTCTTGGAACCCGAGACCATAGAGAGTTACTGGCGGATTTTGAATGTGTCTACTATTGTTACTATTTCCATTTTTCCTAAAAAAATACACGATATTTTGTATGAATGGAACTTGGGTAACATTTCACCTACCATCACTTTGTATATTTCGATTAAACCCAGATTCATGGAAAATATTCACATCAGTGCCTCATGTTCTGCTGATTAAATCCGAATTTATAAAGCTCTTTTCCAAGAATTTCATGACATTTTTTCCTAGAGTTACGAAGATATGTCGGGCATTGATCGAGATATTGTTGTACACGAGATTAATACTTACCCAGACGCTAAAATAGTTCGACAGAGACTTCTCCCAGTACATCCACAAAAATTTGTTGCTATTAAACTGGAAGTTGAAAAACTTCTTAAAGTCGGTTTTGCTTATCCTGTGTCTTTGACTGATTGGGTATCTAATCTTGTCCAAGTTATGAAGAAATAATGCACGATTCGTTTTTTTGTAGATTATAGGGATATCAACAAGGATTTTCATGAAGAGAATTATCCAACCCCTTTCATTGACCAGATTGTTGACGAATGTGCTGGGAGTGAAATTTTCTCCTTGATGGATGGTTTCTCCAACTATAATCAAATCAATATTTTACCTGTGGATCAACATAAGACTGCTTTTATCAACCCTTGGGGAACCTTTGCATACCAGAAACTACCTTTTGGTCTCAAGAATGCTGGTGTGACTTTTCAATGTGCTATGTCTTATGCTTTTCACGATATTAAGCACATTGTACAACCTTACCTAGATGACCTACCGACACATTTTGTGCGTCGACAAGATCACCTGACACATTTACGGGGAATTTTTCTACGTTGTTGCTATTATCACATACAATTGAATCCACATAAATGCATTTTTTGTGTGAAGTCTAGCCTGTTAGCACAAGGAGTCACCCCATGACTGCATAGGGGTAAGCCTTACACATCAAGATATATGGAAAGAAGGTTGATTTTTAAATTATCAGAGAGGTAGGGCTGGAGCTATCTTCTTGACTTGACAACTCACATGAACCTATCCCTGCAAATCATCTTCCATATACAGCAAAATAGATCATACAAAATAAATATTTAGCCTTTCAAGGCTTTCAGGTGGAAGACTTTTATGAGACAACATAGAACTACAAACAAAATGACATGAAGATCCTTTTCAAGAATACTATTTATATAGTAGAAGAAGAATCATAATCTGAAGGTCCTTTTTAGAAGATATTTAGCAACACACAAGGTAGAATATCTCAAAGAATCCTCCTAAGAAACCCTCTCACACTTGTTGTTGAAGAAGAACAAAGCTTAAGAGTCAAAACAAAGAAAAAACATAGCTAAACATCGCTTCCTTATGCAAATGAATTCGTAACACAGAAAATGTTAAGATAGGCTATCTTCAAATTAATTCTGTCAATGTACAAAAATATAGCCTCTCGGCCTCTCCCCCCCTTATCCTTTCAAATGATGTATCTATTTTCACATATGGACTCCTCCCCAGGAGAGTCGATATCTTTCTAACTGACCACTAACTGTCATTAACAGAAATTAAATACAAACAACTAATCCTAGGTGATAACAATAACTAATTCCTATAAAGTAGCATTATGTCTCCAGTATTTGATGTATTGAATCCTTCTTTCTCGTATGAGCTGGCAGTTGAGGTGGATGATGAGGTGGAGTTGTTGCTGAAGTGTAAATTCAACTCTGCATGATGATCCGTCTGAGAAACAAAATTGTTGCAATTTCCAAAATTAGAGGATGCCTTCCATTCGAGCAACAAATATGATGAATTGAGTTAATATTGGACAAAACTATGAACCTTCAAAAATCTAGTAGCGTTGTGCTCTGTCTTTTATATAGGGGATGCTACGATAGTTTCCAGAACTGTAAAAATACTTAGAATACTCAACTAATTTCTCATAATCCTTTTCCACGGTGATAAAAAACTGTTGCGGATACTTGTAGAATTATAAACATTCCATCTGTATTTTTTATCTCCGATGATGTGCTCTCTAACATATGCAATTTAGCTCCCAAATTGTTGTCGCAACCTAATAAATTTGCAGAGGTTACTTTAGCATATTTTTCATGTGCAACCCAATTTACGATCACTCCAACCCCAGCTTCAGAGACCAACTTTACACTAATTCGAGCTCCTGGATTGGAATTCTTAAGATCATAAATAGGAACATCTTGTCCCTGCACCTGCCTATGATAATGTCATTGGAAAATATTTGGCCACGTCCCTTAAACCTATTCATCGATCATAGTATGCAAACGCTCCATGGCTACCTTCATGTCATCGCTCTCATCCTGATGAGCGATGTTTGTGTTATACCAGGGTGCGTGTATTGCTTTGAACCTTTGAAGCCTTCATAGAATTAAGAAGCTCTGTCTGATAAGGATAAGACACCAACAGTCAATGCTGGCTCACTTTGGTGTATGAAAATGTCGAGATTCACGCAGATAAGGCTATCAGTTTGTTCTCGGATTCTGCCTTTGCTTGAGGTTGCTGAAATCAAGATCTCACACCAAATTTTTATGCATAGAGAAAGGAACCCTCAGAACCTGACTTAAATGATTGAGCAATCTTGTTTAATATCAAGCCGGTTTTGAAATCTAGACAATGCTTGGAGTTTGGAAATATTTGGCGTTGAGACTCTACACCTGTCACTAGAACTCGGGCTATAGACACGTTTCACTTTGTATTGGTGGGAATTACCCCACCTTGGCAGGATAAACAAACCTTATGTTGAATGGTTTGTTCGATACCCGAATGAATGTTATGATAGTTGCAATCTTACCCTTTAACTCCTGTTAGGATCTCCTTTAGTGCCTCTCCTCGGTCTTTGAACATTTGAACGCTTAGTATGAGATGTAGTGCTATGTGTTTTGGCCTCTCGTCATGGGATTTTACCATGGCTCTATCAATTTCTTTGAGCGCTGACTTGTGTGACTAACTGCTAACATGTGTTGTTGTTGATGCAGGTGCTGATAGCTGGCAGTTATTTGGTAGAACTTTCGGTAGTGACTTTTGAAGAATAGATTTGACTAATGTCTTACGCCAATTTTGTAGCTGTGGGTCTTGGTGCTAACATCAAGCTCCATGGGGAATAGAGTCCTCCCTGTGAGGCTCTAAGAACTCCTTTTGCACCTCCAATACCTTAGTGTTGGGTTGTGGAGTCATGCTATGGTACATCATGCTGAAGAGAACATACTAACAATCTATACTACTCTACTTATAGACAGAAAACAAACACACCTGCTTCTGATGGAGCTTATTTAAGTACAAAACCTAAGCTGACTGACTTTTACAATGGGCTAGGTGAAGACAAACTTCCACAAAATCCATTCAAGAAACTTATTGACATGATTCTTTATAATGCCAATGATTAACATCAGACAAAAGGAATATAAAGTAGTTTGAAAACATTAACTATATCTCCTCTGACTGCTACTGACACAATAAAGTTTACAGGTTCCAAAACATTTGAGAAATACAACTCCATATACACCCCTACAGTGTCATGAATATGGTGACAAAACACATGGGACTGATAACATATTTCTTCTTCCACTTCAAGTTGCTTACTGTAAACTATGGGTACACATGGATGAAGGATTGACGTAGGTGGTTGTTGATCCATTGATGACTGTTGATTTAATTTTGGCTGTGTATAAACGATATCTTCATGTGCCTCAACTAAGATCTTCTCCTACTCAAATCTTCGGGTTACGTCTTCTGTGAAAAGGTAAACCTGTGCACCATCCTCCCTGTCTTCATAGTGATCAAATATAGGATAATATTACTGCTCATCATCACTAGAATATTCGTCAAAAATGGGTTTCCCTTCATATCTATGATCAACCTCTAAAAATATTATTTCATCAAGAATATAACTGTTAGAAATATCCATTTCAAGAACATTAGTAATTGTTGCTTCTGGCTGTTCATACACATGGTTTTTATTAAGACAGGGTTGTTCATTTGTTGGTGATGGATAAGAGATCAGTTTTGACTATTGACTTTCAGACTGTCTTGTTCAAGGATGCTCTCTAACAGTAAAGTATTCATCACCAAAGTGTTTGTCAACAACAAGATGCTCTTGGTCAATGTTTGAAATAGTGACTTCCTCAGAAGCAAGGTTGTCAAAGATACCTACTTTGAGGACAAAAACATCCAATATCTCTTCTTCATAGGGACAACAAATAAAATCTACGTCATGTTCAAAGCTGACATGATATTGACTTTGAATCCTACCACAAGCTCGTAGGTTCTCCTCCACTTCCTCACCATCCTTGAATTTCTGTGATAAATATGTATATTTTCTTTCTCTAAGATATAAAACAAGGTCAAAGTATTGAGACACTATGTAATACACCATGGCAACAATCTCAGAAGGTTTAATTTCCAAGGGCAGGCTGCAATACAAGCTGTAAAACCTTCGATTAAAAGAAGACAGAACTTTATTTTTTCCCCTTCTCAAAGTAGTGAACTCATATATGTACTGATCAAATGAATTGTTCTCACCCCAACACCTTAAAAATTCATTGCACAATTCGCTGCAAGAACCAATGGAATAGGCTCCCAAACCCTTAAACCACACATCAACATCTCCAAACAAGGATTTGGAGAACAACCTCATGGTAACATCATCATGAACTATCTCAAACTGATCAACAAAGTTCTCAAAGGCCTCCAAATGCCTCTCAACTGTAACATGATCTTCTCTAGAGAATCGAGGAAGATAGTTGATGAAATCAATAGGATAAGGATGAAGGTAATATGGAAGCCTTAAAGGTTTGAACATCTTGTCTCTAATTCAAGTTTGAAAACTAGTGGTCTAGATATGAGTTTTAACAAGTTGATGGAAAGGTTCAACAGTAACAACAGAAGGTGATGAAATTTGAGAAGGTTGTGAATCAATTCCAACCTCCTCAAGGCTAAAAAGATAATCAATTTCATGAGGTATTTCAATACAGAGTTCATCTTTGTGAATAGGCTAAGGTGAAGGTATCAAATCAACATCTACAACATAGGTAGAAGGCAGGTCTTCTTCTTCCAAGGATGGATATATAAAATATTATTGATGATCATCCAAATATACAAAACAAAAGATGATCATTTTAATACGTGAAGGTAAAAGTAAAAATGATTTGATAAAAAGAAACAAAAACTCATGAAGAAGGATCATAAACTGATACCTTCTCATCTTTATGTCAACATGATCCTCCCCAATGGAGTATTTTATTGTGGAGTCACCAGGTAGATGATTACAGTCAATTTTCTATATCCCTCTCTTGTCTACCATCAACAACTGGATCTATGTCAATTTTGGATTGATGAATTTGTTGTTTTTACTAGAAAAATGGATTCAACACCCTCGAATGCCCCTACTACACTTGGATTATGTAATGTTATCATTTGATATCTGCGATTTCATCAATCCAAAATTATTCCTTCCATATTTGAAGCCAAAAGTTTCAATTTCTCCTCCCATTATTTTGAATAGTTGCAAAAGGGTGACCTCATTAGACATATAGATTACACCCTGTCATATATCCTTGTATTTTTTAGTTCTCTTTCAAATATCAACTTGTATGCTTTCAATGACTAGAGATAATATAAATAGAAATCTCTGTTTGGTCTTTTAATAGAGGTCAACCAATGGAAATGGAATTGGAACTTGATCAAAGTATTAGGTGAAGTCCATGAGATACAAACATTGACCAAAGGTAAAACTCCTCACTCTCTAATGCTAGTATCAAACTTGTTGTAGTATCCAAATTTAATTCTCTTCCTAGAAAAAAAAGGTGTTTATATACATAATACATAATTAAATAATATCCCATGTTAACTAGGTTTGGTTTGTTGATGGGTAAAGAAAGGGTGTTGTGATTCTCAACAAATATTCAAGATTTGTTTGGTTGGTAGGTAAAGAGGGGATGTTGTGATCCCCCCTGCAACATGCCATTTAAAAACATGTTTGTTTGTCGTGGATAATTCACCCTCCAACATGTAGTTTATAAATTAAGATGGATAAACATTCTATGACATTGATTTTTTTCCCAAATGTGAACTATTTCTCATGTAGTCATAAAAAATAATGTTAGGAAGGTAAGTTTGCAAGGAAATTAACCTTGTGTATAAATCATTAAACAAATAAGAAGACAATGGACTTGCCCAACTAGATTCCCACAAGCTAAGTACTTAGAATGATATTTCTAAATATTCCCAATAAATGGAATGGCCCTTAATTTTAAAGATTCCCCCAATAAACCCTTAATTTTAAAGATTCCCACAAGATTGCTATAAAATAAAATTTTATTTATTTCACCCAACATTTTTTTTTTAAATAAATATTTTTCATCTCCATTTCGACGCACAACATAAATCCTGCGACGAATTTTCTATATAAACCAAGAAAAATTTTCGTTGCAATTTCGACGACAATAAAAATCCCACGAAAATTTTGCTATATAAACCAAGAAAAGTTGTCGTTGCAATTTCGACAACAATAAAAATCTTGTAACAAATTTTCTATATAAACCAATAAAAGTTGTCATCGCAATTTCGACGACAATAAAAAATCCTGCGACAAATTGGCTATATAAACCAAGAAAAGTTGTCGTCGCAATTTCGATGAAAACAAAAAATCATGTGACGAATTTGTGATATAGACCAGAAAATTGTCCTCGCAATTGCGACGCACAATAGAAATTCTGCGATGAATTTGATATATAAACCATGAAATTTGTATAGCGAAATCATCGCTATATACCATGTTGTCGTCGCAATAGTGATGGACATTTGGTTTCAGTTAGTTTTCCTATATTGTCGTATTGGTGACGATATTTCTTTTTTTGTTGCAATTGTGAGAAGTTCCCTACGGTCGTCGCTCTTGCAACATTAATTCAAGTTCATCAAAACTGCCATGTCACATGAAACGACGTTTGAGAGACTCAAGATTCGTCACAATATCCACGACATAACGTCGCAAGAGTATCGAAATAACCGTCACAAAATGACCCAAATTTTCTAGTGTTGGGGGTCACTTGAGAAGACAATCATGTGGGGACATTCTCGAGTTGATTTCGGGCTTAAATACCTTACCCTTGTGGGTGGATCGGACTGTCGAATGCTTCCGAAGGCATCATTTTTGTAATTGGTAACCTTAGTGGCCTATCTCTTTAGATTCTTTACACGAGGTGATTGTGGAGGGGAAAGTCTTCATGCTACCTGGAATCGATGTTGTCCAAACTCACTTGGGATCCTTGGAGGGTATACCCACGATTATATGTGGGAGCTTACACTAGGGTGTAAGTTCGTTAAGCAGGTCATCAATGTAAATTTCCCACCCACTTTATCCCAACCCCTTCTTGTCTTGATTTCGTGACATTGGATTTCATCACCAACTAGTGACTTCGAAATAATAAGGTTTGTTTGCGTGTATGATATCTAGATTTTATTAGTGAGTGTTGTTTGTTTCTCTAGTTGGCCATAAATTTCTTTCATTCTTTATTTAGTGTGGCCAACATTGGCCCTCACCGTTCACGTAGGATGCAAGGGTTACCTCCGGAAGATATGAAAGAGTATACTCCTTTGCTTCCTAAGTCACCAGAGGGTTCTCTTGAAGGAGCAGTCAATAATGATGTAGCCTCTAAGATTGGAAGTTATACTCCATTGAAGGAATCCATACTTCCTGTAAATCCATTATTGAGTGTTGTGCAAGATGCAATTTTTCTCTGGATAAATTCATCGGGAGACGTTGTTGCTGAATATTATACTAGAGTACCTATTGGACCTCACACAGAGTCTGGCTGATCTAGAATCGGATCCAGAAGCCTGATAGGGCTTAAAAATGCTCAAAAATGAAATTTCTTGGAATCCGACGAAACCAATGCCATTGCATCTGTCTTGTCTTCCTGATTCTGGCCATATATTTACTTCGTCAAATGGGCTCCATTTGCAAAAGATATCGCGTTCTGTCTGAAAACCCAAACAGGCAAAAAAAGGGGATGATTGTACAATCCGTATAGTGCCACATGGCACGTTGACTGTACAAGATGTATGGACATATAGCTGACGTGGAAACCTATGGAGGTGACACATGGCAGGTGATAGAGCATAGGTATTGGCAGATAGTTGGACCAATCTATGGGTGACACGTGTCACCACTGTAAGGGTGACATGTGGCATGGGATGAGGTCAGCAGCTAACTGGGCAGGTACGATGGTAGGGTATGTGGACCAATCGGTAATTGACACTTGGAAAGTTGTGGTTGGTTGTTGAGGTGCCACGTGGCCCAGTCATGGGATTCCATGTGGCACCCTGTGGTTGGTTGATAGGTTATGTAAAATTTTATGGTTTCGCCGAGGGTCGATCCCACGATCTCTCCTCTGGGCAAAGGACTGGTAGGACCGGGCTAACTGCCCACCCCAAAGGTGGTTCTTAATAGCTATATGATGGCATATATATTTATTTTTAACCAAATTTCTATGCGGCAGGGGAAAGGGCCGGGGGTTAGCCCCAGCCCTCGGCATTGACATATGACCATAGTTTATTCTACGCCATGTAACCGGGAGCGCGGAGGATTAAACACTGCGGATGTGTGTGGATAGGGTCCAGCCCCAATATCCTGGGTGGATCCCACAGGACCGAGGCTACATCCACCAAAGGGGTGCGGTTACAACAGTTAGCCCGTGGTTCCATAGAACACGCCACAGAACCAGGAGCCAACAGACAAGGGGCGCGTGTACATGGAGCGCCTGGCCACATGGTGGCACCCATATGAACCAGAGCATGCGTTGAAAGGGGTTGTGCCCTACATTTATTCAAAATGGTTTTTTTTGTTATAGTTGGGATTTTCAATGATTTAATGCCTGTTTTTAATTGATTTTCTCCATTTTTGGAAGATATTGGGCATTTTTGGAGCCCAAATTTTGGGAGGAAGTTGGGGATGGATAGCCAACTTCAGATCTATAAAAACCAGGCCTATTTGAGGCCATGAAAGGATAGTCAAAGAAGATTTATGTTGAAGGGAAGCCAAGCCAAAGCCATTTTTATGCAGGGAAGCTATTGAGGAGCAAATGCTTGCGGGCCATTTCTGGGAGCTCCAGACGTCCGTTTTGGGTGTCATTTTCTTTTCAGGTTTCTAGAGATCTGGAAGAACTTGAAAAAATCAGTCTTTTAGCTAATTGGCACTGCTACGATGTAATTTTGAGATTTTGAATAGAAATAAAGAAGCCTCCCCCACAGAGACAAAGGCCCGGAGACGTAGGCAAAGTTGTGCCGAACTCTGTTATCAATCCTCGTGTTATGGTTTGTTGTTTATTACTTCATTTCAGATCTTCATATGTGTATATGGCTATCATAATTCCTCTTCTTTCCTCATTCTTTCATTAAGTTTCTCAAATGGTTAATTAACACATGCAAAATTAAAACTCAACCATAGTCATTAAAAGATCCTACAGATCAAGTGGTATCAGAGCTAGTTGACGTTTGGATTTGAGTTTTGCATGTTAACCAGGGAAAAGCTA
>JASDQU010108436.1:13563-24574 GCA_032191745.1 Picea mariana | reverse complement strand
GTTTGGTCTTTTAATAGAGGTCAACCAATGGAAATGGAATTGGAACTTGATCAAAGTATTAGGTGAAGTCCATGAGATACAAACATTGACCAAAGGTAAAACTCCTCACTCTCTAATGCTAGTATCAAACTTGTTGTAGTATCCAAATTTAATTCTCTTCCTAGAAAAAAAAGGTGTTTATATACATAATACATAATTAAATAATATCCCATGTTAACTAGGTTTGGTTTGTTGATGGGTAAAGAAAGGGTGTTGTGATTCTCAACAAATATTCAAGATTTGTTTGGTTGGTAGGTAAAGAGGGGATGTTGTGATCCCCCCTGCAACATGCCATTTAAAAACATGTTTGTTTGTCGTGGATAATTCACCCTCCAACATGTAGTTTATAAATTAAGATGGATAAACATTCTATGACATTGATTTTTTTCCCAAATGTGAACTATTTCTCATGTAGTCATAAAAAATAATGTTAGGAAGGTAAGTTTGCAAGGAAATTAACCTTGTGTATAAATCATTAAACAAATAAGAAGACAATGGCCTTGCCCAACTCGATTCCCACAAGCTTTGTACTTAGAATGATATTTCTAAATATTCCCAATAAATGGAATGGCCCTTAATTTTAAAGATTCCCACAAGATTGCTATAAAATAAAAAAATTATTTATTTTTCCCAACATTTTTTTTTTTAAATAAATATTTTTCATCTCCATTTCGATGCACAACATAAATCCTGCAATGAATTTTCTATATAAACCAAGAAAATTGGTCGTTGCTATTTCGACGACAATAAAAATCCTACGAAAAATTTGATATATAAACCAAGAAAAGTTGTCGTCGCAATTTCGACGACAATAAAAATCCTGCAACAAATTTTCTATATAAACCAAGAAAAGTTGTCGTCGCAATTTTGACGACAATAAAAAATCCTGCGACAAATTGGCTATATAAACCAAGAAAAGTTGTCGTCGCAATTTCGACGAAAATAAAAAATCATGCGACGAATTTGCTATATAGACCAGAAAATTGTCCTCGCAATTGCGACACACAATAGAAATTTTGCGATGAATTTGCTATATAAACCATGAAATTTGTATAGCGAAATCATCGCTATATACCATGTTGTCGTTGCAATAGTGACGAACATTTGGTTTCAGTTAGTTTTCCTATATTGTCGTATTGGCGACGATATTTCTTTTTTTGTCGCAATTGTGAGAAGTTCCCTATGGTCGTCGCTCTTGCAACATTAATTCAAGTTCATCGAAACTGCCACGTCACATGAAACGACGTTTAAGAGACTCAAGATTCGTCGCAATATCCACGACATAACGTCGCAAAAGCGTCGAAATAATCGTCGCAAAATGACCCAAATTTTCTAGTGTTAGGAGTCACTTGAGAAGACAACCATGTGGGGACATTCTCGAGTTGATTTCGGGCTTAAATACCTTACCCTTGTGCATGGATTGGACTGTCGAATGCTTCCCAAGGCATCATTGTTGGAATTGGTAACCTTAGTGGCCTATCTCTTTAGAGTCCTTACATGAGGTGATTGTGGAGGGGAAAGTCTTCATGCTACCTGGAATCGACGTTGTCCAAACTCACTTGGGATCCTTGGAGGGTATACCCACGATTATGTGTGGGAGCTTACACTAGGGTGTAAGTCCGTTAAGCAGGTCATCAATGTAAATTTCCCACCCACTTTATCGCAACCCCTTCTTGTCTTGATTTCGTGACGTTGGATTTCATCACCAACTAGTGACTTCAAAATAATAAGGTTTGTTTGCATGTATGATATCTAGATTTTATTAGTGAGTGTTGTTTGTTTCTAGATTTTATTAGTTGGTCATAAATTTCTTTGATTCTTTATTTAGTGTGGCCAACATTGTCCCTCACCGTTCACGTAGGATGCAAGGGTTACCTCCGGAAGATCTAAAAGAGTATACTCCTTTTCTTCCTAAGTCACCAGAGGGTTCTCCTGAAGGAGCAGTCAATAATGATGTAGGCTCTAAGATTGGAAGTTATACTCCATTGAAGGAATCCATACTTCCTGTAAATCCGTTATTGAGTTTTGTGCAAGATGCAATTTTTCTCCGGATAAATTCATCGGGAGACGTTGTTACTGAATATTATACTAGAGTACCTACTGGACCTCACACAGAGTCTGGTTGATCCAGAATCAGATCCAGAAGCCTGACAGGGCTTAAAAATGCTCAAAAATGAAAGTTCTTAGAATCCGACGAAGCCAATTTCATTGCGTCCGTCTCGTCTTCCTGATTCTGTCCATATATTTACTTCGTCAAATGGGCTCCGTATGCGAAATATATCGCGTTCTGTCCGAAAACCCAAACAGGCAAAAAAAGGGAAAGACTATACAATCCGTACAGTGCCACATGGCATGTTGACTGTACAGGCCGTATGTCCGTACAACTGACATGGAAACCTATGGAGGTGACATGTGGAAAGTGATGAAGCATAGGTATGGGCAGACAGCTGGACCAATCTATGGGTGACGTGTCACCACTATAAGGGTGACACGTGGCACGGGATGAAGTCAGCAGCTGACTAGGTAGGTACAATGGCAGGGTACATGGACCAATCGGGAATCGACACTTGGAAAGTTTTGGTTGGTTGTTGAGGTGCCATGTGGCCCACTCATGGGCTTCCACATGGCACCCTGTGGTTGGTTGATAGGTTATGTAAAATTTTATGGTTTCACCGAGGGTCGATCCCGCGATCTCTCCTCCAGGCAAAGGACTAGCAGGACTGGGCTAACCGCCCACCCCAAAGGTGGTTCTTAATAGCTATATAGTGACATATATATTTATGTTTAACAAAATGTCTATGCGGCAGGGGAAAGAGCTGGGGCTTAGCCCCAGCCCTCGACATTGACATACGACCACAGTTTATTGTACGCCATGTAACCAGGAGCACAGAGGATCGAACACTGCAGGTGTGTGTTGATAGGGTCCAGCCTCCGGATCCCAGGCGGATCCCACAGGACCGGGGATACATCCACCAAAGGGGCGCGGTTACAACAGTTAGCCCATGGTTCCATAGAACACGCCACAGAACTGAGAGCCAACAGACAAGGGGCGCACGTACATGGAGCACTTGGCCACAGGGTGGAACCCATATGACCTAGCACGGGACGAAAGGGGATGCACCCTACATTTATTCAAAAATGGTTTTTTTTGTTATAGTTGGGATTTTCAATGATTTAATGCCTGTTTTAAATTGATTTTCTCCATTTTTGGGAGATATTGGGCATTTTTGGAGCCCAAATTTTGGGAGGAAGTTGGGGATGGATAGCCAACTTCAGATCTATAAAAACCAGGCCTGTTTGAGGCCATGAAAGGACAGTTAGATCAGAGTTATGTTGAAGGCAAGCCAAGCCAAAGCCATTTTTATGCAGGGAAGCTATTGAGGAGCAGATGCTTGTGGGCCATTTCTGGGAGCTCCAGACATCCGTTTTGGGTGTCGTTTTCTTTGCAGGGTTCTAGAGATATGGAAGAATATGACCAGATCAGTCTTGTATCCAATTGGCACTGCTGCGATGTAATTTTGAGATTTTGAACAGAAATAAAGAAGCCTCCCCCATAGAGACAAAGGCCCAGAGACGTAGGCAAAGTTGTGTCGAACTCCGTTATCAATCCTCGTGTTATGGTTTGTTGTTTATTACTTCATTTCAGATCTGCATATGTGTATATGGCTGTCATAATTCCTCTTCTTTCCTCATTCTTTCATTAAGTTTCTCAAATGGTTAATTAACACATGCAAAATTAAAACTCAACCATAGTCATTAAGAGATCCTACGAATCAAGTGGTATCAGAGCTAGTTGACGTTTGGATTTGAGTTTTGCATGTTAACGAGGGAAAAGATACAACGTGGTGAAGGTGATCTTGTTGCAGAGAATCCATTAATTGGATTGAGAAAGAGAGCTTCTCACAGCGAGAAGATGGCATTGGAAGAAGGGATTTCTCAGGATGAGAAAGAATTCTGGAAAACATTCCTTGCTATGTCGGAGATGGTGAAAGTTTTGTACGAGGACTACTTGGAACAAAAGAGACCAGTTTTGGGTGGATCTTAAAAGGGAAGAAGTGAAGAGGAAGAGGACCATCCTCATATTCCTCCTTCACCTCCATCAACACCTCCTTCTTCTCCTTCTTCTTCAAGTTCAATTTCTAAATTTAATGGAAAGAAAAATATTTATAAGCATAAAAGTGAAATGCCACTGTTAAAACTTGATGTCAAATTTGAGTTGCCCATATATGATGGTGAAGTAAATGCAGAAAAAATTGACAATTGGATTAGGAAAATGGAGGTATAATGTAGTGTGCAACAAATCAAAGATGAGGCCACACAAATCAAGTTGGAATCTTTGAGACCTGCAGGTATAGCTCTCATCTGGTGGCAAAGCAAGCTACAAAATGGAACACAACATGTGGGTAATGTATTTCCATCATGGAAGAGTTTCATTTTTTCACTTAGGAGACAATTCTATCCTTTGGGTTATAAAGAAAAAGCAATAATTGAATGGCAATCTTTAAAACTAAGAAAATGACAAACAGTGCAAGAATACACCGATGGATTTTGAAAAATGGCATTAATGTTAGATATCACTTTACAAACACAAGAAACTCTTATGAAGTATATAGGAGGTTTACCTGCGCATATTAGAAACACTATTTTCATGTTTGGACCCACTAACCTTGATGAGGTTTATGTTCAAGCTACGTATATTGAAGCAGGGAAAGCAGGTGTGTCAGGGGAATCATCATCTCCAAGGAAAGAGGACAAGAAGAAAAGGCATGGCAAGAATAAAAATGCAGTGACAAGGAAGGAACGAAAGCCCTCTTGCAAGAATTGCAAGAAAGAGGGACATGATGAGGACAGATGTTGGCAGTTGCATCCCGAGAAGAGGCCAAAGTGGTTCAAGGAAAAGAAGGGAATGCAAACAGTGGCAATGACAACAAAACCCACAGACTTGGGATCGGATTCAGGTGATGAGTCAAAGATCTCATTGGTTGGTATGAAAGGTAAATTTGGTGAAGACATTGATTGTAGAAACAACTTGTTTCATATAAGGGTAATCATGCGACATTAATCGAAAGTGGATCTCAATCTGATCTAATCTCAGAAGAATTGGTTAAGCAATTGGGATTAAAAACACAACTACATCATAATCCTTACACACTTAAATGGATAAGCAATCATCATCAGATGCACATAACAAAGCAGTGCACAATCAAATTTGCAATTTCATCTAAGTATGTGGACGAAGTAACATGTGATGTAGTGCCGTTAAGAGAATGTGGAATNAATCTTCTACAGGACAAAAAATCAATATCAATTCACTAAAGCAGGTCAAGATTATGTGGTTCATGCTCATCATGTTAAAGAAAATAAAAGACTTCAAACAATGGAACAATTAAAGAAGGCAGTGCAAGAAAGAAACAAACCAATAATTGTTTCAAATGAAGTAATTGATCTTAAGCAAGAACAAGACATGATTGTTGAATGGAAAATCAATCATAAGGTGCTTCAATATAAGCTCATATTGTGCAGATATTTCAAGTATATCAGCTCATTTGCAGTCATCTTCTTGATACTGTCATTAGTAATATTTTCTACATGGATGATAGTGGCTTCAGTAAGATGTAACAGGGTTCAAATGGCTAACAATATACTGCCAGTTGTCACGATTGTGTTACAGTTGATCTTGATGAGACAGGTGCACAGGACAGAGTTCAGAGACAGAGGACAAACCGAGTGGCCTATCTCGAGCTTGTTGACTGGTCAGTAACCTTTTGGGGACCAAAAAGTCTTTTTGTGGGGAGGTGTGATCCAAAATCAGATCCATAAGCGTGACAGATCTTAAAAATACTCAAAAATGAAAGTGCTCGGAATCCGACGAAACTAGCGCCATTGTGTTTGCCTCGTCTTCCTGATTCCGACCATATATTTACATCATCAAACGGGCTCCGTATGCGAAAGATATCGTTTTTTGTACGAAAACCCAAACAGGCAAAAAAAGGGGATGACTGTACAGTCCATACAGTGCCACATGGCATGCTGACTGTACAGGCCATACGACTGTACAGCTGATGTGGAAACCTCTCGAGGTGACACGTGGAAGATGACGGAGCATAGGTATGGGCAGACAGCTAGACCAATCTATGGGTGACATGTGTCACCACTGTAAGGGTGACACATGGCACGAGATGACGTCAGCAACTGAATGGGAAGGTACAGTGGCAGGGTACGTGGACCAATCAGAAATTGACACTTGGAAAGTTGTGGTTGGTTTTTGAGGTGCCACGTGGCCCATTCATGGGCTGCCACGTGGCACCCTATGTTTGGTTGATAGGTTATGTAAAATTTTGTGGTTTCGCCGAGGGTCGATCCCGCGACCTCTCCTACGGGAAAAGGACTGGTAGGATCGGGCTAACTTCCCGCTCTAAAGATGGTTCTTAATAGCTATATGGTGACATATATATTTATGTTTAACCAATTTTCTATGCGGCGGGGGAAAGGGTCGGGGCTTATCCCCCGCCCTCGGCATTGACATACGACCACGGTTTATTGTACGCCATGTAACCGGGAGCGTGGAGGATTGAACATTTCGGGTGTGTGTGGAATTGGTCTAGCCCTTGGATCCCAGGCAGATCCCACAAGACCGGGGATACATCCACCAAAAGGGCACGGTTACAACAGTTAGCTTGTGGTTCCATAGAACACGCCACAGAACCGGGAGCCAGCAGACATGGAGCACCTAGCCACATGGTGGCACCCATATGACCCAGATCGCGTGCCGAAAGGGGCTGCACCCTACATTTATTCAAAAATGTTTTTTTTTGTTATAGTTGGGATTTTCGATGATTTAATGCCTGTTTTTAATTGATTTTCTCCATTTTTGGGAGATATTGGGCATTTTTGGAGCCCAAATTTTGGGAGGAAGTTGGGGATGGATAACCAACTTCAGATCTATAAAAACCAGGCCTGTTTGAGGCCATGAAAGGATAGTCAGAGCAGAGTTATGCTGAAGGGAAGCCAAGCCAAAGCCATTTTTATGCAGGGAAGCTATTGAGGAGAAGATGCTTGCGGGCCATTTCTGGGAGCTCCAGACGTCCGTTTTGCATGCCATTTTCTTTGTAGGGTTCTAAAGATCTGGAAGAACATGACCAAATCATTCTTGTAGCCAATTGGAACTACTGTGATGTAATTTTGAGATTTTGAATAGAAATAAAGAAGCCTCCCCCACAAAGACAAAGGCCCAGAGACGTAGGCAAAGTTGTGTCGAACTCCGTTATCAATCCTCAAGTTATGGTTTGTTGTTTATTACTTCATTTAAGATCTTCATATGTTGTATATGGCTATCATTAAGTTTCTCAAATGGTTAATTAACACATGCAAAATTAAAACTCAACCATAGTCATTAAAAGATCCTACGAATCAAGTGGTATCAGATCTATAAAAACCAGGCCTATTTGAGGCCATGAAAGGACAGTCAGAGCAGAGTTATGTTGAAGGGAA
Source organism: Picea mariana (assembly GCA_032191745.1). Taxonomy (NCBI): domain Eukaryota; kingdom Viridiplantae; phylum Streptophyta; class Pinopsida; order Pinales; family Pinaceae; genus Picea; species Picea mariana. The sequence goes on along the minus strand of JASDQU010108436.1, from coordinate 17,044 downwards.
GCCAAGCCAAAGCCATTTTTATGCAGGGAAGCTATTGAGGAGCAGATGCTTGCGGGCCATTTCTGGGAGCTCTAGATGTCCGTTTTGCGAGCCATTTTCTTTGTAGGGTTCTAGAGATTTGGAAGAACATGACCAGATCAGTCTTGTAGCCAATTGGCACTGCTACGATATAATTTTAAGATTTTGAACAGAAATAAAGAATCCTCCCGATTACATGGCGTACAATAAATTGTGGTTGTATGTCAATGTCGAGGGCTGGGGCTAAGCCCCGACCCTTTCCCCCGCCGCATAGACATTTGGTTAAAAATAAATATATATGTCACCATATATCTATTAAGAACCACCTTTGGGGTGGGCGGTTAGCCTGATCCTTCCAGTCCTTTGCCCGGAGGAGAGTTCGTGGGATTGACCCTCGGCGAAACCACAAAATTTTACATAACCTATCAACCAACCATAGGGTGCCACGTGGCAGCAAATGACTGGGCCACGTGGCACCTCAACAAACAACTACAACTTTCCAAGTGTCAATTGCCGATTGGTCCATGTACCCTGCCATCGTACCTAACCAGTCAGCTGCTGACATCATCTTGTGCCACATGTCACCCTTAAAGTGGTGACATGTGTCACCCATAGATTGGTCCAGCTTTCTGCCTGTACCTATTCTCCGTCACCTACCACATGTCACCTCTAGAGGTTGCCACATTAGTTGTACATCCATACATCCTGTACATTCAGCATGCCACGTGGCACTGTACGGACTGTACAGTCATCCCCTTTTTTTGCATGTTTGGGTTTTCAGATAGAACGCGATATCTTTGGCATACGGAGCCCGTTTGACGAAGTAAATATATGGTCAGAATCAGGAAGAAGAGACAGACACAATGGCGATGGTTTTGTCAGATTCCGAGCACTTTCATTTTTGATCATTTTTAAGCCTTGTTAGGCTTCTGGATCCGATTCTGGATCATTGGTATAGATGATCTACCCTTTCAAAGTGAGTCGTCTAGAAATTCGATTCATACTATTGGAAATTTTAATCCTAGATATTTTGGCCCTATCCGTTCTCTTTAGAGGACCGCTTCGGGACACGATACTTTTGAAAAAATAGGAATGAGTCACTTACGTCAGAGGACCTCTAATCAACCTATGACATCACATACGTCTTTGACTTCCACTTCTTATATAGTACCCTTGGATCATTTTAATGGCATGAATAGTAATGTTGTCATAGTATCAGACCAATTGTTAGTTGGTTCTCATACAATTCTTCCTCTCCAGCTCACTATCTCTACCATGGTCCCACAAGTTACGTCTGTTTCTATCGAAAGTGTAGTAATCACTCAAGCTCCTATTGGAACACCACTTATGACTAGATCAAATCTGTCACTTCCACCTAGGTATAACACTCTAAATACTTCTATTACTAATCCTACCCATAATCCATCTGGAGGGGCTAATATTTATGTTCCTCCTGGGTATAATATTGCTAGTAGTTTTGTTTCTACACCTACCCAAGTTCTCTCAAGGGGGCATAGAATTCCTCCTCCACCTTCACTTGGATGATCTAATCATCTTGGCCCCAGTAGATCCAATCAAATTGGAGGCACAAGTCATTTTTTCACTTCTGGTTCTCAAGTTCTTATTGGAGGTCAAACTCAAGTTGGGGGTCATAACCTAGTGTACGAGAAGTATACCCCTAGATTGGAGTCTCAACCTTGGAATTTTTCTTTCCAAGTAAATCAACAACCACCTGGGGGGAAACCTCCTTAAGTTGGTTCTTTTGTACCCCCTAATCCCAGACAACCATATCTAGGTTCTATGAATCCTACCTAGGGTCAAGGTTTTCATTCTAATGCTCCTTCCCAAGGAAGCTTACCCAATCAACAAACTCAAGTTGGCTATTTGACTCAAAATCCTCCACAACCGAATTTTACAGGACCCTCTAACTATCTACAGACTGCTTATGGTTCTACTTGTATACCTAAGGGACCACCTCCTCAGAATTACCAGTTTCCTCAAGTGAACAAACAACTGTTATTTCTTGCTACTTTGGATTTACCAAATTTATCTAGCATTTTGAATGATCTTTTCTTGCATTCTCCTTATTGGCTATTCATACTTGCTAAGTTACCATCTGAAATTCCTAATTTTGAAGTTCAATCAGGGGAATATCCAAATAATCACATCATCAATTTCCATCTTTGGTGTTCATCCAACTCCTTGATGGATGAATCCATTAGATTACGTCTTTTCCAACGAAATATGACTATTTCGGTGGCCAAATGGTATATTGAATTACCACGAGGATTCCTCAATGACTTCAACACCTTAGCTATGGATTTCTTAACGCATTACTAGCTACCAATTTGATACGAGACATGAACCAAAATTTTGAGTTCATTTGAAAAGTCCTCATCCACGCACATTTCTGATCATATTCATGAGTGGAGGAGGAGAAGATGCTTAATCAAAGTTCCCCTTCCTAATTAACTATTGGCCGAGTGGTTTACCAAGTCGCTCATTGGTCCTATAGTCAGTGNAACTATATGACTTGATCCATGATGCTCCTCGCCCATGTACAAATCCAAACCCAACACCTCCAGAAGATTCTCATGTTGTTGATGGCATGATTGGCACTTGTCACGCTGAGACTCGGTCTAAACAAGCCAGTCATTCCAATCCCAATTCTACTACTTCTAATGTACAAAATACTCCTCCTCCAACTCCTTCTTTTGGTAAGACCTTTGAGGTTAATTCGGTTTAATCTACACCTACCGGTAAAAATCAAAATAAAAATAAGGGGAAGGGTATTCTCCTTTAAAATAGAAAGTTGATGATTCACCACCTCCATTGGTTCAACCTCCTCCATCATCTTCACCTCCCAATGTTCCTCTTCATTTCGAACGACCAAGTCTAGATACAGTTCTTCACCCTCCTTCTAAGGGTATTGTTCATAAGTCATCATTTAATCCCCATGCACGTGCTGCAAAAAAATACAATATTGTAGAAGATTTTGCGCAGGCACCTTCTGAGATGTCGGCTCTCGAAGTCCTTCAAAGTTTTACTACACAATGGAAGGAACTATTAAAGGCTATTGGTGGAATTGATCCTACTAATACGAACCTCATAATATTTGACTTTCAAGATCATATTCCATGTCTTCCTCCTCAATTAGCATTTCAGATACAAGTTATTGTGGAAAATAAGAATATTTTTTGAATCGTTATTGATGAAGGAGCCTCGACTTGCGCCATGTTCATCACTTGTTGGAAATCCATTTTCTCTCCTACCCTTACCGAGTCACACAATACACTAAAATCGTTTAATGGTATAAGATTTAAACCTTATTGTGTTCTTCCTTCGTTTTCTATTATGTTAGAAGGAAAAGTGGTTACTATTGAGGTTGAGGTCTTTGATGCACCTCTCGATTACAACCTTATACTTGGTCATAGTTGGATTGATTCCATGCGTGCAGTTGTTT
>JASDQU010108435.1:187345-207444 GCA_032191745.1 Picea mariana | reverse complement strand
TAATCATGGTCAAGGCCCCAACATAAATCCCTACTACACAAAAAATCATAATGGAAACTTCATCCAACCCATATGCAAAAGATCCCCTTTAAATGCCTCATGTTGTAGTTCATGGCTTTAATCATGGCCTGTTAACCCAATCATATTTTTTCAAGGCCTAATTCCCTAGATTTATCCCCCAACCATGGTTAAATCCTTCATAGCCATCTTTGATACAAAAAATATTATAACAATACCCATATCTCACTCAAAGGTTCATGATTCCCTATAAACAACATGTTATGTTGCATATCTTCATGATTCATAGTATTCCTTGGATTATGTTGCATATCTTCATTTACTTTCTTCCCTTCCCTTATTCTAGGCAAAACCCCTTTGAAACGCACTGCAAATCAAGTGCCAACTCTCTTGTCTATTGAACCTCAGAGCACTAGTTCGGATACCATGTAGGAATTTTAGCTCAGATATATACTAAGTCATAAACATATTTCAACCTCCTATAAAGCTTCAACAATAAATCAGAAATACTATATGACAGAGATATGAAACTAAAATAGCAGCGGAAATAATAATGAACAACAAATAAATCACTCCATATAACACTAGTAATTTCTGGGCAATGCCCCTGGAAAAAACCCAACTTGGGAAAACCTGTTCAATGAGAGTTTTCTTATTGAGCTCAGAGAAATTTCATATTTGAGTTTACAACAAAAAGTAATCAACAACAAAAATTCTTGAAAAATGTACCAACAAACCTCCTCGATTGGTGTGCTAAAAAACACACAAAACAATCCCCATTTTCTGCAATGTACAGTCCTTTTAACAACAAATAAAATCTTGATATCTGTGCACATTAGCAATATTGTTCTACACTAATTTCGTACATCCAAACACTTAGAAAATTGTTCCATCCTCTTTCCTCGATTTTTGTGCCTCTATGCTATTGTACGGCCTCTAAACAGTGATGTACGACCTCCATTTTCATTGTTGTCAACTCAACATTTAATGCTGTAATTTTTGGAAAAACGTGCCCTCTTCTCCTCCTGAAAATTGTGCCCTCCTTCAGTTGTATGAACCCTCTCCTTCCTTGGAAATTGTGCCCCTCCTCTAGATGTATGAACCTCCCTCTTTCCCTTGGAGAATGCGCCCTCCTCTTGCCGTTACTCTCACTTCTCCATGAGCTCAATCTCCTTCTTAAGAAAAGTGACTCTTCACCTTCCTGCTCAAGCTCTCATCAAAATATGTGCCCTCTCTCCCTCAAGTGTTGCCTTTATGAAATTTCCAATGTGTAACTCCTTTAACACTTGGTCTCCCAATGAGATTGATGGTCAAGATCTAATATTTCCCTCATGAGATCAACGATCACGACTTAATCATTTGTTGAGGTCACTTAAGTCACTAAAGTGATCGACAACCTCATAAAGTCACTTTTACACATTAAAAAATAAAATCTCAACTTAACTTTATAAGATCGATTTATAAAGTCACTAGGGAGAAATGTGCTTGGTCACTTCCGCATGTTGGGCGCCGCCTATGCGGAAGTACCTCAGAGCTACCAAATCTAACATAAAGTGCATATAACGAAGCATTCTATGTTTTATTACCTAAATTGTTGTCAAGTGACTATATAATAGAAGTGAATAAGTGGAGGGGTATTTCATGGCACTTGTTTTTTTATGTTCTCATACTCATGTATACATATATACTTACCTGTATGCATAAACATTGCACAACCTTTAGGAAGACTAATCTTTATTTATTGGGCATAAACTTAGTCTTGGCCTTGAAATATTTTGAAAGCAAAAGTGAAATGTTATTTCAGTAGTGCTTCATTGGCGGTGTTGAAAATCATGACATGGTCTTACCAAGGTTGAACTCAAATTGCCTAGCCTTGCCCAAAAATGTAATAACAATCATATTTCACTGTTCTTGTAAGGAGACTAGGAGGATGTCATCATCTATGAGCAATAGGGTAGATATCATGTCTCCATAAAAACCTCTGCAAAAGAAAGTCATGGATATCATGTGAGAACCATATTTAGGTATGATAACTATGCCATAGAGTATCATACTCTTGATAAAGAATCCTAATTATTGAAGTTGTTCTAGTAAATTCAAGAAACATTGTCAGGAGCTTTTGAAAGTTCACAAAACTAAACGGGGTTGGTGTGCTATTCTTTGCATGCCACAATTGTGTGGCCAATCTGAGGATGTGTTTAAGAGAAAGGTAATCTAGATTCTTTCTCTTCCCTTGGATTTGAAGCTACTCACTGTAGGTTAGTGGAAAAAACTTGTAGAGACTATAAAATCACATGAAACTTGTTGGAACCCATGGAAACTTGCTAGAACTTGCATAGAGCTCGTAATTTTGACCCCTAATAGGTAAACATGGAACCCACATGCAAAGCACTTGGAGAAAGGGCTTAGACAGGGTTTTGGAGGGAAAAAAAGACCTTGAACTCCTCTAATGAAACCCTAAAGGCATAGAACTGATTTTCTCATTTATTCTTGAGTGATTGTGTTTCAATCTATAGTGTGACTGTGAACAAGGAAACTTGTTTTAGTGGGGTTTGCTATAATACCTTCAATCTCATGCTTTGATATCTCCTAAAATACATTCACACTCTCATGCTTTGATATCTCCTAAAATACATTCACACTCTCATGCTTCAAGATCAAATGATGGAAACAAAATAAATTATACTCAAGATTGGAGACATTGTCTATTTTGAGTTCATGATTATGTCATGATTTATGTAGTACAATAGTTGAATTGTTGAACTTGTTATTATTTGATGGATTCCAAGCTATTTGAAATTTTGATTTATGGTTCAGTTTTTGAACACATTTCAAGTGCCAAATTTTATATTATCATATTTGATGAGATGAATTGACGGATAAACTGTTGTTTTAAAGATTTATGGATGAAAATGTCATATTATTTTTTTTGCATAAAATTTCTTGTATTTTGAGAGTTTTTTTTAATTAAATTTGATTTTAATTTTCAATTTAGAGTTTTTTCAAGTCTTGATGAGCCATCAAGTTTTGCCCAGTCCCAAGCTGGCCGAGTTTTTGTTGATTCTGAGTCTCACAATCTTGGTTTGAAGCAATGTTGTGAGACATGCCAAAGGTCTGTGAGTTTGTTGGGTCAACAATGAAATGAATAACCAGTGAAAACTTGTTGTGAAACTTTCCTCTAAATGAAACTTGCCAAAACCTGTTGAACCCGACTCGAACTTGATAGACTTGTTGAAACTTGACAAAACTCGCCCATTAAGCAAAGGTGGATCCCACATGGAATTGACTTGGAGAAAAGGCCAAAATGTGTTTTTTGGAGGGAGAAATATGAGCAGGAACACATCAAAGGAAACCCTAAAGGAATATAACCCAAAAACAAGATGAATTTCACTCATTTGGTCATTTTATCTTCATTGATTTGAGTTTTCAGTTGGACTGTGAACACTGAAACTTTTTTCATCAGGTTGTGTTATTCTTGTTTGGGGTTCAGTTGGAGTCTTGAGAACACTTGTATTTGTGGGCTGGAGACCGAATAGGAGGTGGAGAGCTAAGATATCTACATGTTAGATATTCAGTCTCAATTGCATTCCGATTTTGAAGAGAGTATTTTGATTTTTAGCAAAATTGATTTTGGATATTTCATCTTCATTTTTAATTCAGGGATCAACCTACAGTGATATACTCTTCTCTTCTTTGTATTGAATCTTGAATAACCATGGCTTCTAAATCCAAAAGGTGGTTTGATCAAGCATGAGAACATGCCTTCAAACTTGAATTGAATGATGACAATAAGCTCAAGTGCAAACACTATAACCACAGTATGAAAGGGGGGGGCACAAACAACCTGAAACACCACCTAGAATGAATTCGTTGCAAAGATGTCATAGTCCCATGCAAGCTATTTGATTTATGTTTAAGTTTTTGAGGCTAATTTTAAGTGCCATATTTTTTGTTATCATATTTGATGAGATGAATTGATGGAAAACCTATCGTTTTATAAATTTTAAGGATGGAAATGTCATTAATATTTTTTCTGCACAAAATTTTCTATATTTTGGGTGTTGTTTCTATTTGAAGAGTTTTGAACTGATTTTTTCCGAGTTGCCAAGTTTTGCCATATCCCAAACTCACTGACTTTTCATCAATCCCAAGTCTCACGACCTTGGTTTGATGTGAGTTTAAGTTGGGTGGTTGGTGTGCATTGTAGTCAAAGCATGGAAACAATATAATGGGCATGCCATATATTAGTCTTAGGGATAAATAAATATTAGGAACATAAAATACCACTCTCCAAAATGAATGAAATCATCTCCATACAAGCTTGGGTATTAAGAAAAGATCATTCATATTATAAACAGAATAAGATTTATTAAAAATGAAACCTTCTTTTAGAGAAAAATGCACAATGACTTCAAGATGACCAAATAAAGAGGATGGCAACACTTTAACAAGATAATGCTTGTCAAGTAAAATATTGTTTGAACTAACAAGAAACTTGACAATTATAGAATTGATTTCAGTTTTTGTTGATTACACCATGTAAATCAATTTCCCTTCGTATATATCTAAAAGGAAAATCCATGGGGTAAGTAAGAGTTATTGTCCAAATACTCAAAATAACACGCTCAATCAATATACACAGTGTATGCCAAATGTGAGTGTGGAGCACAACTTCCTTATAGTTAGGAACAAATTCCTCCAAATAACCCAAGTACATCCATATATCCAAATCATATGTTCAAATGTTTCTCGATAATGACTATATTGATCTCTATATATACATATTTCTCACTCATTGCACATGTGGCCCCTCTATTAGATTGCCCCCTATTTAATATACATTTAACACCATTACATATGCATTCAATCCAATTACATATACATTCAACCCCGTATATACCCCCCATTGGGTCATAACATAAGTACCCCCATTCGAAAAACCATCCTAAAATCTTTGTGGCTAAATCTTTTGCATGTGATGAAACCAAGTAATCGAGTTACTTATATTTATGCTCTCATACAATATGATTATTCATCCATCCATATTTAGTTCTTTTCAGTGTCATTCTTTGATAGCTTCCTTTCCTTTGATTCCTTAAATATTTAATAATATCTTGTCACATAATTTTTCCTTGATGCCCTATTCCATAAATATCCTTGACTTTACCATCTTATTCCTTGGTAACATTGATGTGGCACCAAATCTCATGGAGTAAAAGAGTAAAATCTCTCTTTAACTCTTCTATCAAAAATAATTTTCATCTTATTTTGATATTCTTGGAATCTCTCATTCACTTGTTCTTTGGTCTATTGCACCTTAATTATCTGATAAACTCTTCTAATAAGATCATTAAGCTCTTCATTTGCATCTTGTATTAATATTAATATGAAAATGGTAATATTAAATCAAATAAATTTTTAATTTTAATTTTTTTTTTAAATAAATATTTTTCGTCGCACTTGCGACGACAACTTAAATAACTGCGACAATTTTGCAATATAAACAACAAAAGTTGTCATCACACATGAGACGACAACTTAAATAACTGCAACAATTTTGCAATATAAACAAAAAAAGTTATCTTCGCACGTGCGACGACAACTTAAATAACTGTGACATTTTTGCTATGTAAACAACGAAAAGTTGTCGTCGCAATGGAACGACAACTTAAATAGCTGTGACAGTTTTGATATGTAAACAACGAAAAGTTGTCGTTGCCATTGTGACGAAAACTTAAATAGTTGCGACAGTTTTGCAATTTAAATAACAAAAATTTGTCGTTGCAAGTGCGACGACAAATTAAATAGTTGTGACAGTTTTGTTATGTAAACAACGAAAGTTGTCGTCGCAAATGTCGTCGCAATTGAGACGAAATGTTGGTTTCACATTTTTACCTAAATTGTTGTATTGGCGACGATATTTATTTTTTGTCACAATTGTGATAAGTTCCCTAGGGGCGTCGCTCTTGCGACGTTTAATGAATGTCATCGCAATTGCCATGACACAAAACAACATTTCAGAGAGTCCATATTCGTCACAAATTCCACGACATAACTTCGAAGAGCGTCGAAATAGTCGTCGCAAAATGACCCAAATTTGCTAGTGGTTGAAGGTCATGGATTTGGTGTGTTTGGTGTCCAACCGTGACCATAGGATCGACCAGAATGTGCTAAGGAATCGATTGTCCTGATTAGAGACAATGATTTGTGGCATCCAAAAATGTATTCACACTCGTTCGAAGAAGAAATTGACAGTGGCCTTTGTTGTGATGCTCTTCTTGCAGACAACCATAATCGCCATCTTGGAAATTCGACCAACAACCACGAAAACACAGTCATTTTCCTACTTGGTTGAATGAAGGCCTGACATGTATTCCATCAAGATGGATTCTCAGGGCCTATCAGGAGTAGGCAGAGGGGTGTACATGCCTTGTTTCTTAATGGTCGGTTTGGCAATGGCACAAACCTTGCACGACCTGATATACTTACTGACATCCTGTCGGAGTTTCGACCAATAAAAAGGTTGTTGCAACATTGCTACTGTCTTCTCTATGTTGAAGTGTACTTCCACTCGACTGTAGTGAGCTTCCCAAATCATATTCGCTCACTTTCTTGATAGAACACAGAGATTTCCTAGATGGCACAACAACTCGTACTGCAAATGAAAATATGTGACAACTGTGTTTGTGCTCAACATTTGGTAGGTACTGGCGAAGTAAGGATCTCTCTCATAAAGTTGGGGCCATCTGTAAGCCTCTTGTCTATAGGAGTGTAGCACATGTGATTAGTGTCGTAAATGGAGGTCATATGAGGCAGTCAGCGATGCAGTTGGTGCTCCCTATCTTATACTTGATGTTGAGATGGAACTACTGCAAGTATGTGGACCACTTATGATGGTGGTTATTATGCAATTTTCCTTATGTCTACATGAACTACATAGGCTTATGGTCAGTGTGGATGATTATCTCCTTCCCGAGAATGTAATTCCTCCACTAGTGGCAGGCTTGTATAATGGAGTACATTTCTTTATCGTAAGTGGGGTACTTATGGACAATATCTAATAGTGTTTCACTATGATAGTCCATGGGATGTCCATGTTAAGTGAGAATTGCGCCCACAACATATTCTGAAGCATATGTCTTAATCTCAAACATATGTTACAGGTCGAGTAGTGAGAGCACCAAGGTTGAGCACAAGCATTGATTCAAATCATCGAACGCTTTCTGTTGCGACTGACCCCACAAAAAATTTGCCTTTTGACCACCCCTGGTCACTTGGCTAAGGGACCATGCAATGTGGAATAATCCCAGCACAAACCTGTGATAGAAATTGACAAGGCCTAAGAAGCTACTGAGCTCAGTGAGTGTGGTTGGGGTTGGCCAATCATGGATGACCTGGATTTTGGTTGGATCGACATGCACCCCATGCTCATCAAATGTATCCTAGGCACTAGACCATGTTCATGTCGAAGGAGCATTTTCCTAAATTTGCATATATCTTGTGTTGTTGTAGAGTATTTAGAACCTGTTGAATGTGATGCAAGTGTTCTGACCAATTCTTGCTGAAGATGAGGATGTCATCCAAATACACTACTACAAAATAATTTGTGAAAGGCAACAAGATATCATCCATCATCCTCATGAAAGTTGTTGGGGAATTTTTCAAACCAAAGGGCATGACCAACTATTCAAAAATACCTTCTTTNTTACTGAACCTTCCTCTGGTTCATCAAGTTCATTGGCATGGAACTTGGTGGTGGTAGCAATAGTGGCACTTAGTTCTGCATCAATGATATGTGTCCCTTTTTCTGGTTTTGAATCGGAGTCAGAGCCTGCATCTGATTCACAACCTTTCACCTCGACCACCAATGACTGCTTTGAGCAACATTCATCGGTGTTATGCTAGGGGTTCTTATGGAACTCACACCATTTCCCAGTGTCTTTCTTTGTCTTCCCATTGTTTGTCTTTGTTTGTGGTTTGGACTGGTTTTTCTTAGGCTACCCATCCTTGCTATGCCCTTTGTTTTGCAGGTTGGGGCCACCTTTGCACTACTTCTACTGTGAGGGCTTTGAAGATACAAATTGTCATGTCTTCTGCTTAAGCTTCTGCTTGATTTTGACATCATATCGATAGGTCGAGCACAAGGATGAAATGTCAAAAAATTCCATTTTTGTTTGGATGTATCTATGCAGACTATTGTTGTACTTCAGCACCAGATGTCACTTAAAGTCTTTGATACCCAACTTGGTGTGCAAGGTATGGAAGACAAGGGTGAACTCTGGCACTGTTTGATCTCTTTCCTGCTGCAGTGTGGTCCATCTTGTATATAAGTCGTCATAACTTCCAACAGGGTAGTATTGTTCCTTAGTATCATCCCTGAAGGAACCCCAAGTGGGTGCAACTACAAATAATGTAGATCTCTATGTTTCCTTTTTATCACAAAAAGTATCCCACCAACCTTTGATATGGGGGATGACCTTGAGGAGCGTAAATGTAATATTTTCTCTATCGAAAAAATTGTGGACGGAAAAATACCCTTCTAGAAGGTTTAACCATTTATCTACAACATTTTCATCCATTTGATCTTCAAATATGGGAATACCAAAATAGATCTGTACCTTGTAGGGGGTGGCACCTCTTCTTGAGGTATATGTGTTGCTTGTCAGTAACCACTGAAGGATTTGTGCAAATTTTTCCATCATCTCATTCCTCTATCACTCAAGGGATCCCTCGAGCAACATTTTGAAAGGATCCCATGTCCTATTGTCTTTATTTTCTCCCACCATGGAAGGTTTCTTGGGCATGCGAGAGTATTTGTCCTCAAGATAAATAAGATCGAGGCCCAACTCTTTATACCCTGACCTCATCGGGGTCATGCACTAAAAACGACAAGGAGCAGACTAATCTGATGCCACCGATCCGGATTTATGAGAGGAACTAAATGAAAACACAAATATATAACATTAACACAGAGACACAGTGAATAATAATAGAGATAGAGTAAAACTTGACTTATATTAAATAAGAAATATGTTGAAAACTGTAAAATGCATACTAAAACAAGCTTGCCATAATGGTGGAAGCTTATCTCTGAGAAGAGATGTGATAGCTACGCACATTCACAATTAGATGATTATGAGGCTCCAAATGAATTTTTACATCAAACGTGAATTCCAGAACCCTAGGCATCCAAAAACCTAACCCAAGGAGTTGAATCGCCAAAAGTCATGTGAGCCCCGTTGGGGTAAGTTGGCACATCAACTTTTTGAGGTCGTAAATTTTGCATAGATCTTTGTTTTAGGGACACTATAGCCCGTTGGAAAGGTATATCAAAGGACTACACATTATGCCATCATACTTTCACTCCATTAATAATGTGACTGTGGTGGTCCCAAAAAACATTGTTCAGAGCCTCAAAATGGCCACCGAAGTTTAGGACCCGAAAAACTAGAAAAAAACTGCCAAGATGAAATTTGTATGTGATCTAGTTGGAATAGGTGGGTGGACACCGATATCCACCTGGATTAATGCTTGTTTACAATATCCAGAGCTAATGTGAAACAATGTTTGTTACTTGAACCCAAATCTGTTGTATAAAGTTTTTCCGCTTTGTGCTGAAGTAGCCCTCAACCTTTTGAAAAACTCAATTTCTCGTATAGAAAATCCCCCATCACTATCCATGTGATCATGATCAAACATTGTCGACATTCTAACTCCGATTCGCCATCACATCTCGTTTTCAATTTTTCGATGACAACACCTTTATGATTGTGTCGGTGAAAGCCTTTTGTCGTCGGTAAATCACTTTGTAATGGAACCCCTCATGTGTTGTCCTGTATCTTTGACGATGATACTCACACTTCTATGAACCACATATTCACACCAATGACAAAATCATATTGGTTTTTAGGATTAACCAGGACGTATTATGATTCATGCTCTAGTTGGGTCCCAACTTTTCCTTTTACCTTGTGACATAACCCTCAAAGCTTTTCTGCTAAGATCTTTACCCATGCATGGTCATTTTCTATCGGCCTAAGATTTTTCAGAGAAATATTTTGGCGAGACCTTTCATCGTTGACGAAATTGACAAACTTACCTCTATTCTTCATTTGAAATCTGTCAACGAAGAAACAAACTAAAGCAAATCATCAATGATATGGCTTTGGTGTTCATGGATGATCCAGATGAATCCAGTGCCTTGTGTCGACTTTAGAACTGTTAGAAATTCTCCCTCTCACTTGACCTGGCCCACACTAACCTTTTCAATAGAATATCAAAAGATAAAAGAAGAAGGTTTTGTCCTTGGTAGTCGAATCACAATCTTCAATGAACTCGTCACTCCCACTTAACACTTGCTTTGAGATTAACCACCGGTATAAATACATCATCGTCAGAAGATCACCTACTAATTATTATCGACTGAACCTTGTTGGTTGTTTGTAATTTTCTGACAATGACATCGACGATTTCCCTCCTCTTATCATTTATGCTTCCTTGGTAATTGAAAAAGAGATCATAAACATAGGGTTGTTTGCACAAAGTAGTTATAACACATTGTACTACTCTGACCAAATTAAAGATGTAACATGTTTTGCATTAATTGTTCATGGGTTAGGGATTTTTTTAGGCCAGATTATAACCATGTTAACACATAATAGACCTCAATTGTCTGCATTTCGGCCAAAATGTTTCTTAATGTTGACCCCGTAGGAATTAGGTAAATTGTGTTGTGAGTAGTGGTCTTCGAGCTAACAGGTAAATGTTTTGCAAGTTGTTGAATTTATTTATTATTTGTAATCATTTCAGTAGTGAATTAATTTAAATCGGTGGAAGGATTTATGCAGGATACAAAATGTCCCATATGCAAACCAGAAAGGGCAGAAGCCAAATAGTGGTGTGCCTACTTCTGTTCCATAACATGCCTTTCTCAATATTACCGACACAAACAACCACGACAGAAGGGAGCACTACCCCAACTATTATGATATTTTTGACCTGTTTCAAAATGAGAGTTTCCCACCTGAAGACGAAGACATAGACGAATACAAGAATATACTCAAAAGTGGGATCCACATTGTAGCAGCTCATCCAAAATGGTTTTCCTACAATGATGTTGCACTATGGTGTTTCACACATGTGCATAAAGATATTGATATGATAAATAATGCCTCAGGTGTCCCAATCACATCCCTTAAGGAAGATGATATCAGGGTTCGATAAAATACCCTGAAACCCATTGTTTCGCTGGATGAGTCTTTCCTAGACAAGTTTGGGGTCACACACACAAACTTTGAATCCCTCATGGAAGATTGGTTTTTTGATAAAGATTGACTAGTGAAGAAGGGAGAAACATATGTCCCAACACATTGCCTGAAAGATGCATACATGATCTTAAATGTAATGATTTGCAGGGTTTATGGGGAGGAGACCAGCACCCACTTCAAAATGGAGTGGTTTCCAATAGTATACATAGTGGTTAAGATAGAGAAAGATTTCAATTGGGATTATAACTTATCCTTCAACATCACAAAGTGAATTCGGGAATGTCAGGGTATGAAGAATCCTGATTTTTATATGTCGACATACCTTATAGATGTCATTTGCATTGCTAATAGGTTTCCAACTTTTAATTGGGCGTGGATCCCAGATCAAAGCCCAATCCATGTCTATTGTTTTAAATTATGGAAGGTGATTTGTAAAGAGTATTTCTATGAAATATGTGACTACTTCCTCACTCCTCTACACAAGTCTATACTTTGTTTTCACCCACACAGGATATCCCAATGAGCCATCAAAGTTTTGTGAGAAATTGGGGATTGGTAAATGAAGAAATACTACACCTATGTGAGAGTGTTTTCGGCTTCAAGATTGCCACACTTGCTACCCAAGAACATCCCTGATAAGTTGTTGGCCATAGAAATAACATACCAAATGGTGGAAAAGGGCGCCATAGCTTACTTATAAGAGAAGAACAAAATATACTAGCCCATCTTTCCCCTTCACATAGGCCAATATTCTCTAATGAATAAAAAGTAGGCTAAAAAGGAGGTTGAAACCCTCAAAGAATTATGCTTATGTCTCGGTAGAAAGAAAGGGCATGACCCTCCAAATTTATTGTATGCACATATGAGGGCCCTCAAGATGGAACTGCAAATTGTGGATGAAGTTATTACCACTGAAGACATTTTCCAGGGAGCTTTGTATTTTGAAGAAGTGTTAGAAACACTCACCAATGAACTAGAGAAATAACAACTATAGAAGAAAGAAGATGAGGATAGAGACGTGAGAATAGAACAATTGAAAACCTTACTCCATCAAGACAAAGACAGACTAGAATCTGAAGAANCTAGAGAGATAGTGGGGGGATCAGAGGGCCCATAGTAATAATAGTGGAGTTCATTCAATGTAATATGGACTAGGTCCACTATATTATTAAATAAGGCCCACTCTAGTAGTTAGATATATGAGTCTAAACATAATAAATGTAAGAGGACTTACTAGAAGGTTCCTCCTCTGGAATGTTTTTGGGTGGTTGGTAGCACTATATAAAGGGGTTCAAACAATGTGATGGGGTATGAAGAATAAGTATTGTATTTGGAGCAACAACAGAGCTCATTAATTTTCACATTTTTCTCATATTTCTCATAGGCTCTTCTCGATGGTGGTGAGACAACATAGATCATTAATTTTCACGTGGTGTTCATATTGCTACCAAATCAGTACCATTGGATATAGAATTTTAAGATATTTATTTTGGTATCTTATATGTAGTATTTCTAATGGATATTCACTCTTGAATCATGAAATCCATCAAGAAAATATTTCAAGAGTTCAAAGTTGAAATGAAAAGTACTCAGGAGAAATATATTCAAGAGCTCAACATTGCAACGAAAGAAAGGTATATTATGCCGACTATAATGGATGAATACAAAAAACAAAGATATGCTTGGTATGATTTCGAGGCCGATTGTGATGATTGGTATATGGACAATTTTCATTTTTGGGATGATAACTATTTTCATCTTTTGTTTGATGACTCTACTCCACCATTTGTAGAGAACACCAATGTGACAAATCAGGCACCAATTATGATTATCAGTGTCCAACTTGCATATTCTACAGTGGTATTATTCCTTCCAAATTCAACAACGACCCTTTCCCACTATGTGGATGGATTTTCTTATTTGGATCCACATGATAGGTGTCGGATTTTGGAACATCATTTTCAATTGGTTATTGGGTTCCAATATCTTCTGCGTGGAGTTCACTTAAGCACTTGGACATGGGACCCCAGTTTACAATGGTGGTTGAAATACTTCAGCATGGTGTTCCACATTATTTTGGTCACCCCAATGATCCATTGACAACATGTGTTCATGTTCCCAAAAAAAGTCTTTTTCCATGAGGAAAGTGATTGAATTTCTCTTCCCAAAAACCTTATTAAGGAAGGTCGTCGCAGGCTGCAAAGGTCGCAGGGTGCGACAATTCTTGGTTGTCTCCCTCTGCTCAAGATTTGGACTGTGACATCTCCACAGGATGCACTATAGCTGGGGTGCGACGATGTCAAAATATAAGGAAAAGTCAAACTTCACGAAAGTTCTAGAAGGGGATATTCTAGAAGATGAGGTGGCCTTTGAACGGTTTGGATCTTACTCGCTTCTCTGATTTTGTGGGATCATCCTAAAATCCTCAACCATCTCTCTTTTACCCTATATAAAGAGGGATCTCTCATGGAAAAGGCTAAGGTGGAATAGGCTAAGAATTGGATGGAGAATTCTACTTCAGATCATGCTTGAGAGCCTCATTTTTTTTCATCAAGTCATTGTGGATTTTCTTCATTCAAGGTTGGAGCAAAGGGACATTGAAATGGGACCTTGCGACATCAAGGCTTTGGTTGTAATATCCACTTTCATTTTAATATGATACAACAATATGTTTCTTTCCCATAAAACTAGTCTTGTTTTATTGTATGATTCCTTGATGACATACATAGGTTCTTGTTGAGTTTATTATATTGATTTCACATTGGTTGGATTGTGTTGCCTTGGAGATTCAATATCACAAGAGCATTGGAGTGGAGATTGGATGGTAATGGAAAGAGGAAATGACATTTAAATGGTATGTTATTTGTCTCTTGTTAACTAGTAAACTCAATAGTTAGAGCTTAGGGAAAGAATCATATTTTGTTATGTTTTGTTCTAGATCTGGGAGGACTTAGGGAGATCTATTTATGTCCACATTTACCGATTAATCCTATAACAAAATTGGCGAACCTATTGGGGATACGAATTCCTTGTAGTTTTTTTCTTCACATTATTTTTTAGCCTTCCTTCTTTTGATTAAATTCACTCTCTGAGTTTGTGGGTGATCCATTTGGACTCCCTGGGTCTGGAAGTTCAGTTAGATTTCTTGTCTTTCTTCCAATTTTCCTCATTTACAGAGATCGTTGCACTATACCCCATTGGAATCCTACGACGACCCTCAGACGTCGCATCTTGCTTGTCCAATCTAGTGTGACGATGTCACACTGTGCTCTGTTGGTAGCCTAAGATGACCTTAGATCGTCGCATTGTATCCCACACCCAGCCTGCAACGACACCTGTAGGATTTGTTGGAGTGAGTCAATTTGTCTTTTTTTAACCCAGTTTTGCCTTAGTTTTCTGGGGTGGACTTCTGATGCTAGTGTTTGATTGATTCATGAGTTTAAAACTCGCCTTTGATTAGTTTTCAGGGATTGAAAGTTGGTCTTTGTAATTTTGCAAGTTTTTTTCTTTTGATCTTTGTTACAAGGATATAATCTCGGGATCCTGATCTGAGTGCTTGATTGACAAAGGATTTTTAACTTATTTGAGGTTTTGGATTGATTTCACTTGCCAGATTGTTTTTTGATTGAGAAACACTTTTTGTTTGCATGTCACAAAATGTTTTCTTATCTTTTTTATTTTTGTCTATATTACGAGTTTTGATTTGGGAATTGTGTTAAGAATGTCTTGATTTTCTTGGATTACGTTTTCCTTTCATCATCACATCCCTGATTTAATTTGGGAATGAAAGAACTGAATTCATTTATTCCTTTTAGTAATCTTTCATAAGAAATTTTTTACATTCGAAATATTTGTTAAAGAGAAGAATTGGAAAATTTTGTAGTTCATGATTATTTGGAATTGTGTTCATTTGAAATTAAGAAATTGCAACTTGTAGATTTTTGTACTTCAAAAGAAATACCTTCTCCCTACTGTAATTAGAGTTCATTGAATTGAAAAATTGCACATTCATCTATTTTTTCATTTTATTGGGTCAAGGTCACAACATCATCGGTTTTATTTTCATATCCCTTTTGAGTAAACAACGACCTCTAAAATACAACGTAACTTTAAAAATTATTAGCAACTTTTATTTTCTAGGAATTATTTTCACCAACATTAGCTAGGATAGTGCTTTGGAATATGTTGTAAGGCACACTCTCCAAAGCATCAAAACACACAATAGTATCTTGTGATAGGGAGAGTTCAAATCCAATTGCTACATTTTGTCCTCGGAAGCCCTTCTAACACAAGGGTCAATCACGAGGTCGCATTAGGACTGTCAAAGTTACTCACCCTGATTTGTTGGTCTTGGTGTAGAGATTGCGCGTATTATTGGTGCTCACTTGAAGGTATACCCACGATTATGTGTGGAATCCTCTCGAGTTGATTTCGGGCTATATACCATGCCTTTGCATGTGGATCAAACTGTCGATTGTTTCTCCATACATCACTGTTGTAGTTGGTAACCTTAGTATACTATCTCTCTAGGGTCTTTACACGAGGTGACTATGGAGGGGCAAGTATTCACGGTACCTGGAATCGGCGTTGGCCAAACTCATTAGGCTGCTTGGAGGGTATACCCACGATTATGTGTGGGAGCTTGCACCAGGGTGGAATTTTGTTAAGCAGGTCGTCAACGTAACTTTTCCACCCTCTTTATCCCAGCTCCTTCTTGTCTTGATTTCACAACATTGAATTTCATCACCAACTAGTGACTTCGAAATAAGATGGTTTGTTTGTTTGTTTTGATTTCTAGATTTTATTAGTGAGTGTTGTTTGTTTTATCTAGTTGGCCATAGATTTTTTTCGTTCTTTACTTGGTTTATCCAACATCGGCCTTCGTCGTTCATGTAAGATGCAAGGGATACCCCTGGAAGATCCGGAAGGTTATCTCTCTTTGCTTCCTAACTCACTAGAAGGCTCTCCCGAGGGACTATTCAATAATGAAGTAGCTTCTGAGGTTGAAAGAACACACTCTTTGGAGTGATTTAGAATAGTTTCAGATTCTTTAGAGGCATTCAGACTCCCTGTTAATTCATTATTGACTGTTGTACAAAATCCACATATGCTCCGGATGAGCTCATCAAGAGAAATCATTGTTGACGAAATTTTTTGAAGTACCTACTCGACCTAATGCAGGATCTGGAGTAGAGGATCCACTTTTTCAAAGTGAATCATTTAGAACCCAGTCTCACACTGTCGGAACTTCTAATCCCGGTTCCACCCCTTTGACATTACGTGATCTTTACAACAACCTAGGACCGAGTCCTTATCAATTTATGGCATCACAAATTACCGAGACGTTTGTTACCTATACGGTAAATTTAGACCATTTTACTGTGACTACCAGTATTGTCACTGTCGTTTCAGAGCAAATGTTGGTTGGTTCTCACTTGATTCTTCCTCTTCAGATGACCCATTCTATTGTGGTTCCACATGCTACCATGGTTTCTACTGGAAATGCGGTTATCACTCAAGCTCCTATTGGAACACCACTTCCGCTTAGACAAAATCTGTCACTTCCCCCTGGGTATAACGCTTTGAATACTTCCATTGCTATCCCTACCAAAAATCCATCTGGAGGGTCTGGCCTCTTTGTTCCTCTTGGGTATAATGTTGCCAGTCAGTTTGTTCCTACACCTGCCCAAGTTCTCTCTGGAGGGCCTTACATTCCTCCTCCACCTTTGTTAGGAGGATCTCATCGTCCTAGCCCTAGTGGCTCTAATCCAGTTGGAGGCACCAGTCATTTTTTCACTTCTGGTTTCTATATTATTGTTGGAGGTCAACCTCAAGCTGGGGGGAAACCTCAATTTGGGGGACAACCTCAGATTGGGGAACAAACTTAACTTGGGGGGCAACCTCAAGTTGGAGTCCATAACCCAATTTATGGACAAAATGTACCTGTGTTAAAATATCAACCTTGGAATCTTCCTTTCCAAGGAAATCTACAATCGTCTGGGGGGAAACATCCTCAAGTTAATTATTTTGTACCCCCTAACCTCGGTCAACCATATCCAGGTTCTTTGAATCCCACTTGGGGTCAAAACTTTCAATCTAATGTTCCTTTCCAAGGGAACACACCTAATCAACCCAACCCTGTGGGCTACCTACCTGAAAATCCTCCACAAATGAATCTGTCAGGATTGTCTCATTATCTACAAACTGCTTATGGTCCTACTGGTATACCTACGGGGCTTCCCCCTCAAAACTACCAGTTTCCTCAAGTGAACTGGCAGTTTCCTTTTCTAGCCACTTTGGATTTATTGGATTTGTCTAGGATTTTGAATGATCCTATTTTACATTATCCTTATTGGACCGTCATATCGGCCAAGTTATCGTATAACATTCTTAAGTTTGACGATCGAGCAGGAGAATACCTGAATAATCATGTTATGAATTTCCATATTTTGTGTTCGTCCAACTCATTGATGGACGACTCCATCAGATTACGACTTTTCCAACAAACTCTCACGGGTTTGGCAACAAAATGGTACATCAAGTTACCGTGAGGATTCTTTAATTAATTTAACACCCTAGCCATGGCCTTTTTAACACATTACCAGTTTCCAATTCGATACGAGACAAGAACCAAAATTTTGAGTTGTTTTAAACAATATTCTTCTACTGATATTTTTGATCACATTCATGAGTGGAGGAGGAGAAGATGCTTAATCAAAGTTCCTCTTCCTGATCAACTATTGGCTGAGTGGTTTACCAAATCACTCATTGGTCATATTGCCTGCGATGTTTCCATGGGTGATGTCATCACCGAAGAGCATGTGATTAGTCATGCTCAGTACCTAGATCTCATTTATTCACAAACGAGAACTCTTTACGACTTGATCATTGATGCTCCTCATCCTTCCACCAATCCTACCCCAACACCTCCAGTAGATTCTCATGCTGTTGATGGTGTGATTGACACATTTCATGTTGAAACTCAGTCCACACACGCCAGTGACACCAATCCTAAATCTAATCATTCTAATGTACAAAATACTCCTACTCCTACTCCTTCCTCCGGTAACACTTCTAAAGTCAATTCGGTTCAATCCACACCTACCAGAAAGAATCAAAATAAAACGAAAGAGAAGGGTAAGAATAAGGAGGAAAAAAATAATAATCCACAATATAAAAATTCCAAAACGCAGCCCGTTGATGAGAAAGAGTAGCATAAACCTCTTTACCCTTTCCTTATTGTTGGTGACGATCATTATACAAAAGATTGTCTACGACGGGCGGAGGTTACTAAGTTCCTTCAAGGGAACGGAAATCCTTCTACACCTATCATCTTGTCACAACCATTTCCTTCTCAGCAACAGGCCCAATTGGTCATTCATGACCAATCCTCTACTTCTACCTCATCTGATGTCCTTGTGTGTACTGGTGAATCTAAAAAGAACGAAGTTGCGGTCCCAACCCGAGCCAAATATTACTCTTTGTCAAAGGAGAAAGTTGATGATATACCGCCTTCGTTGGTTCAACCTTCTTCCCCAACTTCACATCCAAACGTTCCTCTTCATCTCAAACAATTGAGTCTCAATACAATTCTTCATCCTCCTCCCAAGGGCATTGCTCGAAAGTCCTTGTTTAATCATCATGCATGTGATGCCCAAAACTACAGTATTGTAGAAGACCTTGCGCAAGCACCCTCGGCAATGTCAACTCTCAAATTCCTTCAAAGTTGTCTCACTCAATGAAAGACACTATTAAAATCTATTGGTGGAATTGATCCTACCAACACCAATTTGATAATCTTTGAATTGGAAGAGCATATTCCAAGGATTCCTCCTCAATTAGCGTTTCAGATCCAAGTTGTTGTTGAAAACAAAAATATTTGTAGAACCGTTATTGATTAAGGAGCCTCTACTTGTGTTATGTCCGTTACTTGTTGGAAATCTATTGGCTCTCCCGCCCTCACTGAGTTTCACAATACACTTATGGCCTTCAATGGTATGGGTTTAAAACCTTAAGGTGTTATTCCTTCGTTGTCTATTACGTTAGAAGGAAAATCGATCAATGTAGAGGTTGAGGTCTTCGATTCACCTCTTGATTATAATATTATACTTGGTCGTAGTTGGATCGATTTCATGCGTGCAGTTGTTTCTACCCTTTTCCATGTGTTACGTTTCCCGCACCAAGTAAAGGTCATTTGTTAAGAACCAAATATCAATATAGCAGAGAAAAACCTCAGAAAAAGTACTCAACACCTTAAAAAAGAGACAATTTCAGATAATAAGCCTCTTCGAGGGGGAAACCTCCTTTTACCCCACTTAAATGTTCAAGTACAATATGATTCAAAATGAAAATGTCTCCTTGTTATATATAGGAGACTAGGAGGTATAATTACAACTAACGGCCTAAAGCTGACATAAATAAAATAACATTACTATTATAATATGCCCCAATTAAGGGGTAATGAGACAATATTAGGGCTTAACATGCCCCTCTCCTTGAGACAAGTGTTGTTCGCAACGCTTGAGTAACTCTAGATGCTTCTGTATATAAGACTCATCTTCCCAAGTGGAATCTTCAGTCGGTAGTTTCCTCCATTTAATGAGATACTCTGAAATGAATCTATTCCTCAACTGGCGAATTCTTGTGTCAGTGATGGCTTCAGGCTCCAATATGATTTTTCCTTCCTCGTCAAGTTTTGGAAATATAGTTTGAAATGGGATCTTGTCGCATATAACCTTCTTTAAGCATGAAACATGAAAAACTGGGTGTACTCGTGAAGATGCAGGAAACTCCAATTTGTATGCCATAGTACCA
>JASDQU010108435.1:165054-178226 GCA_032191745.1 Picea mariana | reverse complement strand
TCCTTTAATTTTGAGATTATATAGGTTATAAAATTCTTTTGTATTTGCTCTATCTTTCTCTAGGATTCATGAGAGATACTACAGCCCCAGACTTCACATCCATAAAGAATAACAGGTGTAAGCAATACATCAATCACAAAAAGTAATCTTTCTCAAAATTGCAAAATCCCTTTGGTCTTGAAATAAAAGGATAAGCAAATAGTAAAATCAACATTCCTTGATTTTGGAGGTCAACAAACAATAAAGAAAGACAACATATAGTAAGGTGCCAGGAGATGTATCCAAGAAGCAATCACTATGATAAGTTTGATGAAAAGAGTGTGAAAAGACAAGAAACAATTATTGATGAAAAGAGTGTGAAGACAATAGACAAGGAGCAATTACTGTGATAAATTTAATGAAAATATAAGCAATTGGTTGTGTTCAGATATCTCTTAATAAAAAAATATTACTTAAAAAACATAGTTCTATCATTATCAGTAAAACATTAAAAAATGTAAGGATACAAATACAAATATTAGTTTAGATTTGTCAGGATAAATATTGATAATTACAAATCTTAAGAAAGGTTTAAGATAAAAATATGGGCAACATTATTCAAATTACAAATTTTGGAAAAAAAATTGAGCGTGTTCCTCTTCATCCAAGAACCAGATATTTTCAATATCAACATATAAATCCATATCATCAAGCAAGATATCATTTTCAGGTATGTTTTGTTCTTCTCCCCCTTTTTGAGAATTAATTCTTTTCTTTTTCGCGGGTTTTCTAAACTTTCTTGAGGAGGATTTTTTTCTCCATCATCACCTGAATTATTATTTGAGAGTTTTCTTTCTTGGGTCATTGCAGACCGAGAGTTTAATTTAGGAAAAACACTTCTATGAGAAACAATAGGTGACTGAGCACTTATTTCACTTGAGGGTTTCCCTCTTTTCTTATAATGTTATGTAGTGCTCGCAATGGTATCTATATCACCAGAATTTTTATTAACACTTTGAACAGGATGGTCATAAATGTCACCCTCTTCTTCTCCAAATATAAGTGTAATAAATAGTGCACGGCTAAGCCCGACTAATATCGTATGATTATAAAAAAGATGGTTAGGATCAAGCCCTTTGATTTCTTCTGCAAATTTCAAATTAAAATGGTCAAAATAAGAAGCATATTCATCAATTTTGGAAATTCCTTTCAATAGAATTTCACCAACTTTCCAAGGTAGACGAATAATTTTTTTCTCTTTTTCATAAAAAACATGAAACTAAAACTTATATTGTTTCACTACCTCTATAATGAATAATTTGTCCGGAACATAATAAGGGAGAAATATAGGCTTTTCATGAGAACAAAAAATCCTAATAATGTTGTAATTATCCATTTTTTTCTAGAACTCCCTTTGTATTCAGATAGGTTGACACTTCTAATGAAAGCCTAGAAGTATCTTCTCCAAAAAGTAATCTCTTAAATTTAGACACAAAATCATTGTAAACTTCATAAAAATAATGGATAACTTTATGTCTCCAGAGAGCTTGATACCACATAGTCACAAGGTCAACTTTTGAGTTTACCCTCTTTCCAACACACAGACCTTTAAAGATATGACAATATGTGATGGAAAATATCATATAAGATCTCACGCAAAAAATTTCTCATTTTTAAAATTCATTAACTGTGCAGAAATTTCGTTGGATATGATCTTCTCCCAGTCAAAGACTACATTCTCATGAACTGTAAAATGTAAATAATATAGGTCCAACCGGAGGATAGTTGTCGTAGAATATTTTCCAGTAACTCTAGTAAAAAACCAAGCAATTTCTCGATAAGGATCTTTTAAAGAACTAACCTGAATTCTAGATACGTATTGCAGCATTGTTGCAGGGTCTTGTAAATATTCATGTAAGAGTTCAATTCCATTGCTTTTCTTTTTAAGAAAATTTCTATCTTCCTCTCCTTTATATATTAAATTCGGCTCTGGTAATTTCAACATTTTCTTGAAAATTGAAGGAACCAATGAAACAAAGGAGTCGCTCTGTAGTGGGATTGTTCTTTTATTTTGGACAAATTTATCAATACACCAGGTGACAATATCCTTGCAGTCGAAAACTTTATGAACACAAATAACGAGAGTTATTCCTGATGTACAATCCTTATTATTATCTCTTTCTCGCAATGTTGAATAATACCAATATGATCTCGACCAGTGGTAATTGTGATCTTTTCTAGCGAATAAGTTCAAAGTATCCCCGCAAAAATGATGTTTTCTTTTGGTCATCTTTAGTGGGCTGATAGACTTCTTTGTAATACCACTTAGAAGAGTGATAAGATTCCACTCAATAATACATAGGTTAGATTTTTTTATGAAAGAATTAACATGAAATAAATTTGATTTTCCTCGATAAAAACGTCGTTAACAATGGCCTTTTCGGAATTCAATTTAGTGATTGAGTCCATATAAATAACATTTAATATGAATCGAGAAATGTGAAAGTAAAGGGACACATCATGCTAGGGAGTCGGCGTGGAAGAACTCAAATAAAACCACAAGTCTACGAGTCCGCCAACCCATGAATATAATAAGTGACTAAATATAGTAGAATATATAGGTCATGGAGAGGAGAAGTGTAAAATGTATGATATTGAAATTTTATGGGACAGAAACAAACTTAGAAGAGAAACTAAGTATAGAGGAATGAAAAAGAAGGAAAAACGTATAGGGTTCAACACAAGGTTGTTCTTCAAGAGGGATGGCATGTTAGGGACCTAACCCTCTAACCTCTCATGTAGGTAGAATAATACATTTTCCATGTAATAAAGGCCGACATTAGGTAATAAGGCCTATTTAAAAAATGTGAACACGTAAATGTAAGAAGACCTAATAGAAGTTTTCGCTTCTAGAAAGATCTTCCTCTCGAATGTTCATTAAAAGATAGAATTATTATAAATAAGAGTAGGAGGTATGAGAGGTTCTTTCTTCAGAATTATTGTAATAGACTGATGCTTTGATGGAGGTTTCCCCCTCGAAGAGGAAAGTGAACATTGTTTCCTATCAATAAATGTATTATTTTGGTGTTGTGGTTACTTATATTTTGTTGTTCTATTTTTATTCTCTTCCTTATTTTTGTTTCTGCTATTATTATAGATCCCGTACCTAACATCAACTTGTTGGAGACACAATTTTTGCATATGAACTCTGATTGATGCATGGTTTGCACCGTTGGAAAGTTCTCATAGTGTAGAACATTGTCAAGGGGGTAGTGCTAGTTTCATACACAAGAACCCCCAAAACCATCGTTTAATGCCTCAAAATGGCTTCAGAAGGTTCCTTAACCCCAATTTTCCAAATTGGGACCTACTACTAAAATGACCTTGCAAGTTGATTCCTCCATTTTTTTCCACTCTAAAAGCATTGATATAGATGACAAATAATATAATGATCCAATCTAGACCAAAACCATTGGATGAAAAAACATCAATAACAGGTAAAAAATAGACCAAAAAACAACCCATTTTTTTTCAAGGGCTACACCCCCGAACCGAGGGGAGGGGCAGGTAACACCCCTAATCTCATTTGAATGTACAATACATGGGTTAATCATATAAATAATATAACACATACCCAAAAAAATAAGCCATTACATCTTATTGTCAACAATGGTAGTACAACGAATTATGCGAATTTTTTTTTTTTTGAATAAATTGGATCTTATTGTGACTATGCAATTGTAGAATCACAAAGTTGGTTGGATGAAGGAATAACAAGATCTCATAGTAACTCAATAGTGCAATCCAACATATTTTATCAAGTCTTTCAAGGATGAAGTGTTTGGTTATATAGCACCACTCTCAATAGCTAATGCACTAATTGAAAAAACATACTTACAAGGTAGAGATCACAATTACCAGTGTTTACCACATAAGGTGATTATCATATCAAGCAACAATTGTATGGCATTCCTAAATGTCAATCCAAGGTTGTAGTGTCTTTTGTTTCAATGAAGCAACCAAGAAAGTTGATCAACCATGCTTAGAAATTCATCTTGTTGATTATTAAACCTCAACATAACAATAATATCACAACACCTAGTCAACTCTCCATCGACCAACAATGTCGACTTTCATAGAGTAATTGAAGAATACAAAGATGTTTTCAAGGACTTTGCATTGTCACGAAAAACACTCCATAGATCTTGTTTCAGGTTCATTATTCAATAAATATATTTACAAAGGGTTTGTTTTAGTCCAAAATGAATCAATCCATAAAAAAAATGAATCAATCAACAAAGGGCATATTCGACCTATTTCCTCTCTTTTGGTAGTGTAGTGGTTTTAGTTCCTAATAAATATGGGAGATGGTGTATGTGCATCGATTGTAGGGCTCTCAATAAGACCTCAATGAGAACATATATAATCTCTCAAGAACATATTATTTACTTGATTGCTTAAGGGATGCTAAGTTCTTTACAAAAATTAAATTCAAGTTGGATATCATCAAATCTCCATAAAGTTCTCAAAGGTTTAAAGTTAATTCTTTCAAAACCAAGGGAGCCTTGAATTGGCAATCATGCATTTTGGTTGAAAATGTGTTTATGACCTTTAATATGTACATGGATGATGTTCTTCAACCCTTTTTAAGGGAAATGTATCATTTTCTACTTATATGATAGTGATTTACAACAAATCATGGGAAAAGAATTTGTTGCAACGCCAATGAGTGCTTAATACTCTCAAACAATGTAAACTCTATAAAAACTTGGAGAAGTGCTCTTTTGTAATGAAGAGTATTAATTGTCTTCATTATGTGATTGACTCTATAAGCATTTGAGTTGACCTAGAGAAAATTAAAGTCATCAAATATTGGTTGGCACTAAGAAACATTCACACGTTTAAGGTGTTTCCTTGTCTTAGCACATTTTTATCACACGGTTGTTTTAGGATTCAACCACATTGCTTGGTAATGAATGAATGGAGGTGGAAAAACAATATTCAAATGTACATCAACACAACTATGTAAGTTGTTTAATATGTCAAAGACAAGCTTTGTATAGCTCCAGTTCTCACTCTACTTAATTTAAATTAGCAATTTGAAAGAGACTAATTATTTATACTATCCTATGGGATTCATGAAAACTCAAGTTGGTTACCCAATGCCATTCCATTTATAAACATTTTCAATGATATTATTCATATGTGTTCTACTAGTGAAATGGAGTTGTATGTTACTATGCAAACACTTCAACAATGAAGACACTACATTCTAGGTAGAGAATAGTTATATGTACCAACTAGAAGCCTCTAGAGTTTTCCCTTTTGTAGTCTATGTTGCAGAAAACAAGACAGTGGAATTGGATTAGTTACCTACAATAATATTTGTTGTTAACTAAGCACAAAAAGACAAAACCAATATAATCGTTGATTACCTTAGTCGACCTCCTATCACTTCACTTCTTACAATGTTTTGTATGCATGGTTATGACACCATTTCTCAATAGCCTCCATTGTAAGATCTAGGGGAATCAATAACTAGTCGAGATTACCTACATGAGGCCCAGGTTCAAATCCAAATGGCTACCACTATAAACCCTAGGCTAGTGCCAACAGCCCGCAAGCCAACGCCTAGCAAGAAAATTATAACTTAGAAAGGACTGAGACAACCGTAGACACACACACAAGGGGGTCCCCACTCAACGGGGGCACCTATCCTTCTAACCTCATCACAACGGGCCAAAGTCTCATCGGGGATTTGAACCCGGGTGGGGAGAGTGCAAGCACTACTTCCCAATCATCTCATCAAACCACGTCAACCAAGACAACACTAAGTTGTAATCAATGTATCAACAACTCCAAATAGGGTAGTTTATTTCCCTTTACTACCACTTGAAGGACAATTTGCTCTAAAAGCTAGAACAACATCGTGTATTGCAAGGTGAGAATTGACATAATCTTATTTGGATGCACATTTCAACAAAACAATTGACCACTTTAGAAGTATTTATGTTGGCCTTCACTCAATTTAAATGCCAACAAATACATTAAGTTGTGCATGGTTTATGCCAGAGTGAATTGCTATATCTTGTCACCACGCACTAGCGTGATGCAATCTTGGTAGTGGTCGACAATTTTTCAAAAACAGTTATCCTCATGCTTCACAAGAAAACTACGACTACTCATCGATCAACACAACTCTTCTTTGAACACATATGGAAGCGTGATGGTCAATAGAGTGCAATCATCATCGACCATGATTCTAGATTTGTGAATGTCTTTTGGAAAACATTGTGGCATCATCTAGACTCACAACATTCTATGTTCACAACATTCCATTCTCACACCAATGGACATACTGAGGCTGTAAATCACATGGCAATACAATGGCTTCACATGTACAACCACAAGTATCGCATAACATGGAATCAAAGTCTCCCATACATTCAATGGGGTGACAATCAAGTTCAATGCAATTCCACAAGCAATTGACCTTTTGAGACCTATTTGGATTACAACCCTTAATGTTTATCAACTTGGTTGTCTAATTATTTCTATGAACTTTGACCATGAGCAAAGAGAAATCAACAAGGAACTCAAGTTTAGGGATGAGGTTTGTGAGATTTAGAAGAAGATAGAGGGAATGTTGCAGAGAACTAGCGAAAAAGCCAAGGTTCAACATGACAAGAATTATGTTCTTCATTTGGATCAAACATGCTACATAATTCTTCAAAACCAAAAGTGTGTGCCCAACTTGCAATAGTAAAAGTGTTGAAGAGCAAACATTTCTAAAATGATGCAAATTACAAATTACTAAATAGAATAAAATTTAGTGATAGAGAAGTTACGGAATCAATGAGGTTTTCTACCTGATAGAACAAAATTTAGTGATAAACAAGTTAGTTTTTTCCCTCAAACAAGGAATCAATGAGAGGAATCGAGTCTGTGTAGGACAATTTCTAAAACAATTTCTGCATATGTTTTGGGTTACTCCTTTATGATCAGTAAAAGTTTTACCAAAAACATTGGGATCTTTACATTTTTTAAAGAGTTCCATCTTTACAAGTGTTAAGCAGTGAAACATTTTTCTTTCCTTTCAAATTCTGTTTTAGTGTGGAGTTTTATGGTCCAGAGAGTGGATCATCAAAGATTCATAGTTGTTGACTACATCACAAAAAAAACATTTTATATGATTAAATAAGCCATTTAATATAATAGACACAAACTCACAAACAAACATTTGATATGATAAAAAAAAATCTAGGCACTAACTATTTATTCTTAGTTGTTGGTTACACCACAAACTAACATTTGATATGATTAGATAAATCATTTAATGTACTAGGCACAAACTTTTTATTCTCCAACTTTTCACAAGATGACATTAGTTGATAAAAAATATCATTTAACTCCAACAAAAATTTATATAATATATAACTCCAAAACAAAAATATATAATATATAAATATAATATTTAATCTCTTAAATATCTAAATATATAATCTTGAAAGCATAAAAAAACTTGAATTAATTTATAATATGTTGCAAATTCTTAAAATATATATATAATATCTATATAATACCTTGATCTAATATGCAATCTCCTAAATTTATAATCTTGAAAGCATAATATATATTGCAATTATGTGATTTATTGTCATGATGATGGACATAGCTTTTTTTCCATCACTTAGTACCATTCAAATTTTAGAAAAAAGATTTTATATTTTTCATAATTCAAATATATTTAAATACATATTTTAATATTTTAATATTTTATGATTCAATTTTTTTTTGTTTATGTTTAAAAAGTTAAAAAATTATAACAGATACAAATAATATTTTATGATTGAATTTTCTTTTATTTCTGTTTAAAACAGTTAAAAAATTATAACAGTTAAAAAATTATAACATATACAAATATTAAAAGTTACAAATACAGTTTACTATTTTTAAAAATATTTCACATAATCAATTAATTGGAAAAAAAAAATTACACCTTAAATCATCACAAAAAGTAATTCAACAATAAACAAATAGTAAAATCAACATTCCTTGATTTTGGAGATGGACAAACAATAATAAAAAAAAGACAACATATAGCCAGGAGATGTAGCCAAGAAGCAATTACTGTTATAAGTTTGATGAAATAGTAAAAAAATAAGAAGCAATTACTGTACTAAGTGTTAGCAATCAAAACTGCATTGAAGATTTGAAAACACCATTGGAAAGCTTAGGATTTCTAGATGTCGATCGACTATTCAAGCATGAAAAATGGATTTTCTATGACCGAGAAATTTGATTTTGAAAAATCTACTCTTTTCACCAGCTAATTCACCAGCTAATTCGCCAAAAATGCTGAAAATTTTGCTAGTTCCCTGGTGAAAGCTCCGCCTTTCACCAACTTAGGAGAGGATTTGTCAGTAAATAAGCTGGTGAAAACTCTGTTACGGCCAGAATCTTATGGTTTTTGCCCAAATCAAAGATTTTTGCATGAGAACTAATTGGAACCTCTTCTACGAGGTTATTAATAAATTATCAAATCTATCCAATCAACCACTTTTGAAAAATAAAGAGAAGAAGAGATGTAAAAGTGTCATTTACCTTTTTCAAAAGCAAGATTTCAGGGATTTGGAAATTTTTACCAAATTCAAAATTATCTTCAAGAGATCGAATCTGGGGAGCTTTGGAAGGCTACAACTACACTTCATCAGTTGTTACCTATTAGAAGATCATCAAATAAAGATTAGTTTTATTTTGTGGATCTCTCCCTAGTTTATGGTAATTGGATTTACTTTCTGTTTTGAAGATATCAGATCCATTATTCTAGGATCTGAGAACTGAAATGTAAGAACTGAAATGTAATGATATAAATACTCAGACTCAAGATGATTGAGGGGGTCAATTCTCGATACCTGTTATGCTATTGATGCAATCAGACTTTGATGAGAATACGAATCATAGGTTTCTCTCTTCTTCAATATCAGATTTTTCACCTGTCCTTCTGTGTTTTACTTAAGTTGTTTCAGCTGCAGTGTGGCTGTCATTTCATCAGTCAGCTCACAACTATTTTTCACCTGTCCTTCTGTGTTTTACTTAAGTTGTTTCAGCTGCAGTGTGGCTGTCATTTCATCAGTCAGCTCACAACTTACTTAAGATTGCTTAACATAGTTTATTAAACCCTACACATTGTATTTGGTTTATAAGCTTTGTCTTCTCACCCGCTCCAGATTACCATCTGATAATTGTTTTATGAGAGCACTAGTTATTTGATTATTCATTTAATGTCTGAGTGCTAAGTTATAATTTGGCTATCTCACTGATCCACATATAAATATACCTAAAACCATGTTACTTTAAGTTACCAAAGCATCCCTGATTTACAACCTAAGGGAGTTTCTTGGAATGATAACACTAAATTTAATGAAAAAATAAGCAAGGCCAAGAGTAGACAAGAGCAATTACTGTGATAAATTTAATGAAAAGATAAACAACTGGTTGTTGGTTGTGTTCAGATATCTCTTGATAAAAAATATTTATTAAAAAACCAGGTAAACAATATTACTAAAAAATCATAAGTGTATTGTTATTAGTAAAACATTAAAAAATGTAATCATATTAGTTTAGATTTGTCAGATTTGTCAGGAGAAATCTTGATAATTACAAATCTTAATAAATGTTTAAGAATTGTCTAAGAAAAATCTGGGCAAAATTATTTAAATTACAAATTTTGGAAAAAAAGTTGGGTTAGATCTGGAATATTTTAAATTGGTGTTGACTTTTTTTAATTTGGCAGGTAAAAATTTACACAAATCACTGTTATGGCTTTTTTGGCCGGAATCTGGTAATATAAATTAGTAATGTTATGGTTTTTTTGGCCAGAATCTCGCAATATAAATTTACATGAATCACTATTTTTTTGTTGTTCAGAATCCATTAGATTTTACATAAATAATCACTTAAATCTATAAATCCAACAATTTCTGACCAGATCTTCATTTCTTAGAATCTTTAACCTGCTACTTTTAAATATAGATTTAAAACTGAATAACTTTGAGATTAAAATATATCTAAGTTATTTTATCACATCTAAGTTGATTTATCAAAAACCAGCTTTAAAATCAAATCAGTTCCCTATACACTAGATTGGGCATTCTTGATCATGTATAGGAGGGTAACACTCCAAACACACACCTAATGCAATTTCAATTTTGTTGAATACCCATATGAAATAATAGCAATGCCAGACAATTTTATAGCAGAACAATTGAAAGACGATTTTAATATATTCAATCAAAATATGATAAATTCTCACCAGCACAAGAATGCAATGACAAGGAACAATTCTTCTATAAGGAGATATTATCGAGAGGCTTAATACATCTAGCTCACACCCTTCATACTATGACCTTTACTAAAATAAACCTTCCCTCTGCTTTAGGTTCGCCTGTGCTCTCGCCATTTTGAGAAGGAATAATATTCAGACATCTTTGACGGTCTTATCTTTAGGTTCGCCTGTGCTCTTCGCCATCCTGAATTCAGACATCTTTGACGGTCTTATCTCCTTCGAGTGCTGTGCGTAGCGTGAAAATCTAACTAATTACTTCAAAGATTTAAAACAACTTACACCTCAAAAATGGCACTCTGCCATGTATCTTCAAGATCGGATATCATCTTCAATAATTGCAGTTGTACTGTTACTAAAATAAATAGCAGTTTGAATGTCGTAAGACGAGAGCCTTCAGAACATCTTCACTGTGCCTGCCAAAGACTCTGATGCATGCATCCCTCGCCTGCATTGATGCATGTCGTGTAATAAATGCTTGACTTTCATCCCCCGTCGACCTCTTGTCTTCTTTTAAATGCTGGGCTACCATGACCAGGGTTCGAATGTCCCCAGGCACAGTATTTTGAATGGCCTCCATAACTTCTTCACCGGAAGGAACGCAGTCCTCCAATGTTGTGGGGAAGAAGTCGTTCGACTGTGTTCCTGCAAGATATGCAGACACAAATGACGCACGAATCCAATTTTTCTCTTCTTCCGTTTTCAACAACGCGGAACTCCTGATAATCTCCTCTGCCTCTACAAAAAGCTTTGCAAATTCTGCGCATGCCGGAAGATCCGCCTCAAAACGCTCTTGAGACCTTGCAGCATTGGTTTCCTCCAATGCTTTGTCATGCAACTGCTCGAACCTTGGGGTTATAGGCTCCAGCGCTGCCTTCAGAGAGAGCTCCAAAATGCATCTCCTGCACTTGCAGTTGAAACCCCAGCTTTCACACATGGCTTGGCGCTGCAGCAAGGGGACGAGGGTATCAAAATAGGAAATGGTGATCTCTTCTCCTCGCTTGATAGGCTTGGAGGCGTGAATAAACATGGCGCTTCCCACTTCCAGCCTGCTCGAGTTCGGCAGGCATGAATGGTTGATGAAGGACGGCAGCAGCCAGAGACCGCTAAAATTCTGGCCTCGCTGGGCGAGTTTGGCTTCATATATTTTCGATTTTGAAGCAAATGTCTGTTCGGCTCCACCGAAACAGTTGCGACTTATAATATCCCGTATACGGTTAACGTCTACCTGCAATTAGAGACATTCGCCCCTCCGTTTTAAACAGATCAATTGCTGGAACATCCAGGCTGCTAGGCGCAGAGTAGTCTTCTAAACTATAAAGCTGCTGGAGCAATCTCTGCGATTTCCTGGCAGCACTAACTACGGCGGCAACAAGCTCTTCTTGTGATGGCAGATTAATGTTTCCCCGGTGGTCCACATTGATCCCGACCGAGTTGTCTTCAGAAGCAACAGCAACGGCGTTGCTTACCAGCAAAAGCTGCCCGGTGCTTATTTCTCGTTTGGCATAAAGCCCCCGGCCGCGGCCGTCTTTGGTCATCTTGATCTCTACGGGGCCCATGAAATCGGCCACTTCCGGAATAGAAGATCCGCGTCCGAGCAGGTAGTCCGAGATGTCATACTTGCCATTCCGGCTCTGGGCGTACAAAGTCTTCGCCCGGCGAAGGGCGTCTTCTATTTCCTTCTGCCGGGGTCTGGCCTTGTCGGCTTTCTCCAAACATTCGCATGCCCCCGCATAGTGCCTCAGGTCGACCAGAGCGCGGCCTTTCCTATAAAGCGCTTTAAGATTGCCGGAATCAATCCCCAGGACCTTGTCAGAATCCTCTAGCGCCAGCTCAAATTCCTTCATCTGAAGCCTGGTTTCCGCCCGGTTGGAATACGCGAGGAGGAGGCAGGTCTTCATACTATTATTGTCATCAGAGGACCTCTTCTTGAGCTGAAGCAAAGCGGCGTCGATGCATTTCGTATAATGCTCGACCGCTGCGTCCCATTCTTTCTCTCTGAAGCAGCTGTTGCCCTTCTTCCTCATCTCCTCCACGTCAACATGCGGCAGGCCGTCCGCCCGCTTCTCCTTCTGAGGCACAAGCATCTCGACATTGGCGGGGTTGTCGACGCGGATGGCAAGGCTACCGTCGGCGGCGCACTTAAAATAGGGATCCCTGATGGCCACCTTGGCTCCCTTAGGGTAAAGCCTCTGGATGTTTGTTTGCGAAGGAGCTGCATTGTATATCGCCAGCCTGACGGCAAGACCATTATTGTCCTCGAGCAAAGTCATGATACCGCTGATCCTGAAGGCCTCAGCGCAGAGTGTACCGTAGAGCACCCGGCCGCAGTGGATTTGCCCAACCTGCAACTGGGTTAAGGAAATGGGGTTCAGTCTTTCCAGCGGAACCGAAGAAGCTGAGCCGCTGCTGCCGATGGGATCTGTGAAGGACAAGCGTTGTTGAAAAAAGTTTTCTGGTATGCTCCCACAATTTAGACGGGCCGAGTCATGGATTTGGAGAAGGGCTTGCTTGTCGAACCTCCCAGAGGCGTCTGCCGCAGAAATAGGTGGAAGCGAGGCCATTAAGTGATGCAATTTCTCCATCTTTCTGCTCCTCTTCTTCTCGTTGCGCTTATTACTCTGCTGCTAACAAAGTCATTCGCCACCACCTTTTTTCTTCTTTGAGCTACGAATTTCTTTTCTCCGCCAAAATCATATTTAAAGAACTAACTAAACCACAACTAAGACCCTTCACACGTGTGATCGATAGGAATTCGAAAGCGGAAGACGTTACCGTAACCCTTCACATGTGTGATGGATCGGAATTCGAAAGCGGAAGACGTTACCGTAACCCTTCACATGTGTGA
>JASDQU010108435.1:99195-120703 GCA_032191745.1 Picea mariana | reverse complement strand
ATGTGATATCATATATTTAATAAAAAGTTGAGGGATCATTCATGAGAGATGTTATGGATGTACGTTCTTGGACAATAATATTGATTTTGTTCCAAAAGATTCTCCATGTAAAGTTTGACCATGTGATTATTACTCCTGATTACAACTTTGAGTTTCAAAATTTAACATATTATATATATATATATATATATATATATATATATATATATATATATATAATTTAATAATAAAAAGGTATAGTATTTTTTCATATGGACATTTATTTTTTGGGGAAAATATTATTATGGTTTTTTTATATGTGTTATGATGATTCCATAGACATGATATTTTATTTCCTTGTTATACCTGCTGATAAGCATGGTATATAGTGTTGAGTTAGGTTGACTTTTTATTAGTTCATGGTTGACTATAAAATATACATCCCTTTATCTAAAGTTTTAAAAAATAATGATTAATTTTAAATTTTAAATCTCATTTATGTGATATCTTATTGACCAAAAACTTTGAAGTTTTATTGTTGCCTTCACTTCCCCCAATATAAATGTAATAAATATTTCTACCATCTAGTCGTTTCATGCCTACTCCTTCTCTCCCCATTTCCTTAAATAATACTTTCATTATTATATTCGGCAGATATATACTACTTAATAGCCTTATTTATATGTGTTATGATGATTCCATAAACATAATATTTTATTTCCTTATTTGCTCTTTATTATTATTTTTTAGGTATGTGTTATGATGATTCCATAGACACGATCTCTTTATTATTATTTTTTAGGAACTTAACGAGTTGAGTGGAAAATTCCTTTGGCATCTTCACGACCAACGAGGTGATAATTATGGACAAAATATTCCATTTAGTTAATTCCAGTTTTCATAATTTAGTGCAAAGTTTTTTAATTGGAAAATAGTTTTACCGTTCAAATTCTACCTTTTGTCCATCTTAAAAGAATTTGATGACTTCCAATTGAATGTACATATATTTATACACAGTAGGTTTTAAATGGATTGGAGACAAAACTTACATTCAATTAAAAATTTAATTATTGGCATCAAACCCACAACTTTCCTTCAATACTATAAAGTAATACATTGCCTTTGATAACAACATTTATTTTTTTTAAATAACTTTGTCAACTTCATAACGTACGGCCTTTGATGATCTGGGAAGCCAACTATTACTGTGAAACTTTTAGTTGGGACCCAGTAAGCTGTAATGCATTCATCACTGTAATTTTGAGTTTGAAGAACAGAAACAGAATAAGCTAAGACCCAGTAGGTTTAAATTTTTTGTACCTTCAGGTGGATGTCAGTTTTAAAGTCGGCGTCGCTCTCTTCAGGTGGATGTCAGTGGAGAAATAATACAATTCATGTGGAGTAGCTGGATGTCAGTGGGGAAATAATACATTTCATGTGGAGAAATAATACATTATATAATATAAACTTGTTTAAACATAACAATTTGGTGACACTGCATATAATCAATGCAAAACATAAGTACATATCCCAGCTACTCCTCAAGGATAGTGTTTTGCTAATCTCTTAATCCCTCCATGCAAATGTTCTATAACTTGCTAATTTGCCCCCTCATAGTACTGCTCCTCTCCTCCCTTTCCTTGTATTGCCCAATCAATCAATTGGAACTTGATATTCATGGCCCTTATTTCTACTTCTTCATCTTCAACTAGTGTACAAATCCTAGGCTCCTCCATCACATTTCACCATAATACAAGATCACATGTTCATTTTGATATGGGGGGATTAAGCACTAAGCAATCTCCCAATCTCTCAATGATTGCAATCTATCCCAACATAGATTGCAATCATTGGGAGATTGCTTGGTGCTTAATCTTTTCCCATCTTGATGTAGGTACCACACACTCATTTCTCTGGTGAGGGAATGAGTTAAGGGATGCATCATCAATGGATGTAAGTAGTATATTCACATCTCCCTCATGAGATGTGTTAGGGGATGTACAATCAATCATAGAAATAATGATTTGGGGGATGTACTATTATTAAAAAGGGGATAAGGTTCCCACCCTTTCTCATTAATAGTCAATGATGGGATGGGAAGGGGAAATAAGAGCTATTTGTTCGACAAAACAATGTATTTCCACATAGGTCAAACACCTTAAGAAATCACTCACACTAGTGTATTACTTGGTTAAAATTCTCAAAGAGGGAAGCAACTCACAACCTCAACCAACACGAACACTTGAGGCAATATATTAATGCAAAATGAAAAAAACATTACATAAGAGTTTTTCGCAATCGATCATCAACAAATGATCCTCCATGCTCTTTAAATAGAGATCATGGACCAATCTAGTGCTAATCCATAGATCCATATGGTTGTTAGTATCAAGGATAATTTGAACCATTAGGTCACTTTATGTCTAGAACATATCATGACTATCGGATTACATAACTACAAATGCATACTAAGAAAACACACTAAAGAAACACACATTACCTAAATACACATTAGACCAATTTGATCTTAACTAACTCTCAAGTGTCTAAATATTCTAATGTCCCCTCTTAAGAACAACTTGGGACACGATTGAAGGATTTACAAAGGTGACACATTAGGAGAAGGAAGGAGGCATTATAGTCTGTCCCTCCGTAATGAAAACTTCTTGAACTTCTAACATACACTGAATTTTGGAAAACTTTGATTATAAGAGACTTTGTGAAAATGCCCACAACTTGATCATCTATAGGCCAAAAGAGCACTTTGAGAATGCAATCTTGAATAATCTTTCCGATGAAGTGCATGTGTAGCTCAATGTGTTTGTTGCATTGGTGTTGGACTAGATTTTTAGTGAGCTTGATGACACTCTGATTATCACACCAAAGTGTGGTAAAATGTTGTTGTTGGAATCCAAAATATGAAAGGTTTTGTTGAAGCCACAAGGCTTCTTGACTTGCATTAAATACTTCTCAATACTCTACCTCTACTAAAGAAAGAATAAGAGCTCGTTGTTTCTTACAAGCCCAAGTGAGAAGTCAAGAACCAAGACTAAAAGCATAACCTACAATAGACCTCCCATCATCAGGGTTCCTAGCTCATCAGAATCAATGAAACCAACCAAAAAAGGAGTCCCCCATGTACTATAATGTAACCCAAACTAAACAGTACCACATATATACTGAAGTATCATTTTTGTTGCTCTCCAATAGCTCTCATGGGGTGTTTTCATATACTAGGAAACATGACCAATAGCAAAGGAAATATCAGGATGGGTATGAGTTAAAAACAAAAGGATACCAACTAACTGACAGTACAAAGTGACATCTACTTCAAGTGTAGTACAAGTGGTATCAAGTTTGACTCCAAATTGAAAGGGAGAAGGGGTTTGTAGTGCCCCCACTACTAACCCTGCATTTTTTTTTTTGATACCCATTAAGTTAAATATGTGTAGTGTGCTAAAAACATTCATGCATCTAACATAATTATTTAAAAAGCATGAACGAATTTATTAAACATACATACACCATCTTATAATTGCTTAAAACTCAGAGTAAGCACACAACAAATAAATCCCACAATTAAATGCAATGCATTGAGGATTTAACATGTATTTAGTAGCATTACAAATGAAACCAAATAAGAATATACACAACAACATATAACTACTTAAAACTCAGAGTACACACACATCAATAAAACCCATAATTAAAAACAATGAAACCAAGATAAAAAAAAAAATTGTTTATCAACAATTGTGCAACCAGCTACAAAAGACAGACGTTCCACCCAACCATAGATTTGTTGCTCCAAATATTAACAGGAAATCACCCCCAAGTTGGGGCTACGAATCCACAACAAAAGGGTGTCTCTAATGTCCACTCACAACCCAATATAACCCATAGCAAGCTAATTCTTCCTACAACTATCCCAATCCACCATCACTCTTCCCCTCAACCTGCACAACCCAAGGAATGGGACCCCCCCTTCTCTGCATGAAGTCCCTCAAGTCTTTCCACTTCCCTCTAGGGATTCAACACATGTTGGATATGAATCTCTCTTGTCAGGGACTCTTGGGACTTACAAATGCAATAGGAAAATCTCACAACATCAAGCTCACTTGTTGCTAGGGAAATATCTTACATAGAATCTCACTCTACATGCCTAACAACTTGCTTCTTCATGAATTTACAACTCCAACAAGATACCACACCTTCCCACTATGGTTGCATTCAAGCTCCCACACTCCACACTCTTGTTGTCCCAAAAACGGGTTGTTAAAAATACTCACAATACCCATTCGAATTTTCCTTTTATCCATGTATGTTGACTCTCACATTCCCCGATGTTGATTGTACTCAACCCCATGCTCTCAATAACTATGTGAAGTGACTTTTCACACACACCCTCTTACATGTGTTTAATGATTGGAGATTTGATATACTCAAGAGGAAATTAGAAGGTTTGTACACAATAATAATTTTATATAGAGGGTTGGGATTAATACACATGAATAATTCTCGCTTGGACCCCTCTTAGACTTTCCCCTCTCTTGTGTAAACTTAGCCCCCAATACTTTGTTCGTGTCCATCTACAACCAACATTACATTTTATTTTGTTATTACAATATACAATGTTTATGTATTACATAGTTAGTCCTGCGACCATACATTATATTCATATTATAAATAACTAAACTTTGGATTAAAAATGGGGATGTTACATTCCCCTCCCCCTACAATTTGCACCATCCTCGGTGCACAACACCATTCAACATATATATACAAAATTTTACATCATAATACTTTATACTTTTGCAAGTTCACAATTCTTGTAACAATTCCAACCAACAATATCATGTTCCATGTAACCTACACAACCTAATGAAGTGTACCCCCTTCTCTGCACTGTAGTCCCTCAAGTTATACCACTTCCTTTCAGGGCTCCAGTATAGATCAAACAATAAGTCTCCGAGATGTGGTTCTAGGAACTCTAGCTGCCAAAATGGAGTCTTTCACACGTATATACAAATACACATTCAATTTTCTTCAAAATTCACAAAACATTATGGGTCTCCTCGTGCTCCCATGTGGAATATTCAGGGTTGTAATAGATCCATTGGATATTTACCAGATCGATCGATTTTTTCATGACCACTTTGATTGTTCGGTCCAAGATGCATACTAGTTCCACTTGAAAGTCCCCTTCGCGTTCTACCTGGATCACAGTCTAATTAATCATGTGGTTAGGATCAAACACATATTTCTTCAACAAAGACACATGAAGCACATTATGAATGCTCATGGATGCATGCAAATCAAGCATGTATGCAACTGGGCATATGAAGTCTCTAGAAATTGAAATGGCCCATAGTATCTTGTTGCCAACTTTGGGAAACTTTCCAATCTTAGTGAGCTTCTTTTAGCCTTTACTTTTAAAAAGACA
Organism: Picea mariana; assembly: GCA_032191745.1. Classification (NCBI taxonomy): domain Eukaryota; kingdom Viridiplantae; phylum Streptophyta; class Pinopsida; order Pinales; family Pinaceae; genus Picea; species Picea mariana. The sequence continues at coordinate 115,281 of JASDQU010108435.1, read as the reverse complement.
TGCTTGCCCACTTTGAATTCTCTATATGTTCTACTTTTATCTGCATAAATCTTTTTCATGCCTTGTGCAACCTTTAAATTACACATGATCTTTACCATCTTCTCTCAAATTTCCCTTAGCAATTATGGCCCAATAACTAGTCCGTCTACTAGGTTATCCCACCACATTGGTGTGTTGCATTTCCTTCCATACAAGGCTTCAAATAGGCTCATATTCAATGATGCATAATGCCCATTATTATAATCAATTCAACCAAATGAAGATAGTATTCCCACTTGGAAGGCTTGTCCATTACATACATTCTCAACATGTTTTCCATTATCTGGTTGGTCCTCTCTGTCTACCCATCTAATTTTGGGTGATATGTTGGACTGAAATTCAAATTAGTCCCAAATCCCTTCAACAACCCCTTCCAAAAGTTGGAGTGAACTTGGGATATCTATCTGACACTATTTCCTTAGGAACACCATGTAGCCTAGTAACTTCCTTCATATAAATCTCTACAATGTTGGTTGCCTTGTGAGTCGTTTCCACTAGAATAAAATGTGCAGCCTTTGTAAGTCCACCACTACCATAAAAGAATCATATTTCCTTATTGTTCTTGGAAACCTGGTGATAAAATATATTGTAACTACCTTTCATTTTTATTCAAGAATGGGCAATGGTTGTAACAATCCCACTGGATGCATGTGTTCAATATTCACTTTCTGACATTTCATGCACCTGGCTATGTAATCAACCACATATGTTTTCATTCCCAGTCATAAATATTGGCTTCTTATTGTTGTAATTGTCTTATGGTACCCTGGATGAACAACATATGGTACATAGTACACTTCTTTTAACACTATATTTGTCAATTCTATATTGTTAGGAACATAAACTATGTCCTTGAACAAGAGGATTCCATCCTCCTCCAACCTATAATATTTAAACTTCAGCGATACATTTTCTTTCTGCAAGCCTTCTGTAACTTGTGCATAATGTTGATCTAATGCTGCAACTTCCAAAATTCTACTTTTTAAATTTTAACAATACATGCTAATGGCTACAACATGCATTTTATGCACCCTCCTACTGAGTGCATCAACCAATTTATTATTTTTTCCCTTGATGTGCTTGATGTCAAAATCATATTCACTTCCAAATTAAAACCATATAGTCTATCTAACATTTAGTGTCGGTTGCTCAAACAAGTGTTTCAAACCACTATGATTTATCTTCAACTCAAATTTTCTTCCCATGATATAATGCTTCCACATTTTTAAGGCATGAACTATGGCTACCAACTCTAAGTCATGGGTAGCATAATTTATTTAATGCTCCTTAAGCTTCATTTACTCATAAGGGTGCAGACCCCCTCCTCTCTAAGGGTTGAACGACCTCCCAGTCTAGGATCTTCTCAAGACTGAATCAAAACATTCTTCGATTCCATGCTGGAACCTCTAAGAAAATAATCCACAGGTCTCTATGAAACTTTCGCTCGCATGAACAAGCGATAAGTGCAAGCATTTTTTGATGTGACTACACACTTATTCGAAAATGTGCATCGTGATTTCACGTATTGGCTATATGAGTCAACTGACTCTCCATCCTTTGAACTTTCAAGTTCTGAAATTCTGGAAAGGGTTTAGTGCATGCTATCTTCTCTCTTATCCTCCATCTATATGACCCTTCACTATGTCCTGGGGCCAATCCTTCCGAGCACGTCGATATTTCGCGTATTGGGAACTCCCGATGTGACTCACCTCCGTTCTCCCGATCCTCCGATACCTGAAATTATGAAATATTCGGATCAGATCAATGGTCCACACTGGCTTTCCAGACAATGGTTGTGATTATGTTGCGATTTCGCATTTCGCGAATCTTCACGACTCTTACCTCCAACTTCCCGATTTACAAATCAACAAAACATTGATATGTCGCCACTTGTCCTCTTTCAATGGACGGTCCTGATGATTTCGGGATTTCGTGTTTCGCGATTTCACGAATTTCACTCTGCTTCTTCCAAATCTTTTGGTTTCGCAAAATTTTGATGACTCCTCGCGACTAACCATTTTCTTGTGGTGTTCCTGGAACTGTTTGCTGCTACAGAGGCTAGTAAAGAGATGATTTGGTTACAAAGGTTTATGGAGGAATTGGGAAAGAAGCAGGAGAATAGCAGGTTGTATTGTGACAGTGAGAGTGCCATTCATCTTGCAAAGAACTCAACCTTCCATTCGAAGACTAAGCATATACAACTTAGGTACCATTTCATGCATACATGCTAACTAAGGTTTTGGCTCTTTCTGAATGGATCTTGATCCTCGATCTTGTCCAATCTTCAAAATTCCTTTTTGAAGGATTTCTCCCGCTCAATCCTCTATACTTGTTCTTTCTTCTAACTTCAATTTTCTGCGCTTCACCTTTGAATGCTTCAACTCTTCAAAACTCATAAAATTTTCTAAGTGTTTCCTCTCGATACTTAAAACCACTACTCCTCCTAAACTTCTGGTAAATGAAATTTAAATCTCTTCCCTTAGCGCACACTTTCACTCTTTGTCTTTTTCAAAAGACTTTCTGATGCCCTCCTAGCATACTCTACGCTCAACCTCCTGAGCTTTCAAACTTTAAGACAAGTTTATTTCTATACACACTCCTTGCGCTCAATATGCATACTCTGCATACAGAATTTCCCAGCTATCTCTTCTGAGCTTTAAGTCGAAAAAGACTTCTTCACACGCACTCCTTTCATAATCTTACAAAAGAGAAATAATTGAACTCATTCAATTTTTTATTCATTCACTATGAACATCATCCATTTACAAACACATAACAACATAGTCAAACTGTAAATAATAGCAACACTGTGTATTTGGGTCAATTTCCTTTGTTCTATTCATTTTAGAAGGAAACATAATTACAGTCATTTATCTTTTACAACTATTACAAGAAAAACTTGTTTAAGAACCCAGAGCCTTTTTTCGCTCTTCTTCCTCCTATCTAAATACTATTACCTTCTATTCAAGTGGTTACCTACTCAATTAATGCAACCTAATGATTAATCAGGGCTAATATCCCACACATGTAATACATTTACAGTCATGTAAAGGATTTACAATGGTTCCGTCATTTCAAATGGTGGCCCGGTTTTACACAACCAAAATTAATTAACGAGAACTCCAAAAAAATTTTGCACCGCTTCCAAGTTAGTTAATTGTTAGTTCAACTCCTTCGATGTGTTGAGGTGTCGATTCCAATTCCACGCCCGCTTCCTTTTGATCTGATTGCGATGCTCCTGCATCATACTCATCTGGATAAAATATTCATGGACTCCTATCCATGAGCTCTCGCACTGTTTTTCCATGCTTCAAAATATCAGGTTCAGTTACCCAACTTGAATCTTCTACTGGGTGATCTTTCCACTTTACCAAATATTTAGGATACATCTTTCTTTTGGTTTTCCTTCCAACTCTTTGCTCTAAAATTTTCTCCATCTGAGGTTTTTTTCTACTGTAGGCATCTGTTCTTCCCACTGAATCTATTCTTGATCATTCAATTCTTCCGTATCATCTATGTTATAAGGATACAAATCTGCAACGTTGAATATCGGTGATATCCCAATATTATCTGGAAACTCAATCTCATAAGCATTTGCTGCAAATTTTCTAAGGATCTTGCATGGTCCTATTTTTTTCATTTTCAACTTATTATATGTTCCTCTTGGAAACCTCTCCTTCCTCAAATGAGCGAAAAATTCGTCTCCTACTTTGAATTTAACTTCCCTTCTTTCTGATCAACTCTTTCCTTATACTTTTGATTACTATCCTGTATCTGCCTCTTAACTTGATCATGAAGTCTTTGCATTTCTGTAGCAAAATCTTCTGCTCCAGCACTCCCAAATACATCTTGTTTCAATTCTCTCAGTTCTGCAACCCCTCTCGGTTGTCTTCCATATACTATCTCGAATGGACTTTTTCCAGTGCTTCTATTAACTGAATTATTAAATGTAAATTCTGCTTGTGCCAGAATCTGATCCCACTGACAACCTTGTTTAGTGACTAGACTTCTTAACAAATTTCCTAGACTCCTATTCACCACTTCAGTTTTTCCGTTGGTCTGAGGGTGATATGATGAACTAAAAGATAAATTAGTTCCCAGCCTCTTCCATAGAGTCCTCCAAAAGTGTCCCACAAACTTAGTATCCTTGTTTGAAACTATGCTTCTGGGAAATCCATGTAATCTCACAACTTCTCTGAAAAACAAATTAGCTATGTGTGTAGCATCATTTGTCTTCTGGCATGGTATGAAATGTGTCATCTTGGAAAATCTATCAACCACAACAAATATGGAATCACTTCCCTTCTGGGTTCTAGGTAATCCCAATACAAAATCCATACTAATTGCATCCCAAGGCCTTTCTGGAATAGGCAATGGTTGATACAAACCAGTGTTTTGTCTCTTCCCTTTTGCATGTTGACAAATCTTACATCGGTCTACAAATTTCTTCACATCATCCCTCATACCTAGAAAATAATACAAACTACTCAACTGTGCAAATGTTTTATCATGCCCAAAATGTTCGGCTAAACCTCCACTATGTTTTTCCTTCAACAAATTATCTCTCATTGAACATCTTGGTATGCACAATTGGCTTCCTTTAAACAACAATCCATCCTGGATCAAATATTCTGACCATGAGTTGTTATCCCTCAACAAAGGATTTTCATATGCTTCATAAGTCTCCTTAAAATCTGAATCTTCCTGATACATTTCCTTAAGGTGCTCAAACCCTAAGGTCTTCACTTGAAATTCTTGTATAATCAAACTTCTCCTACTCAAAGCATATGCAACTTTATTATCACTTCCAGAAATATGTTTAACAACTAAAGTAAAATTTTGCATGAATTCTACCCACTTATCATGTCTTTGATTCAACTCCTCTTGCCTAGTAATAAATTTCAAAGCTTGATTATCACTATACAAGACAAACTCCTTTGGAATTAAATAATGTCTCCATTTTTTCAAAGCTTAAACCATTGCATAAAATTCCTCGCCATATGTAGAATATTTCTCCTTAGCATCATTCAAATTCTCACTAAAATAAATAATTGGCCTATTATATTGACTCAAAACATCTCTAATAGCTATTCCACTTGCATCACACCTCACCTAAAATGTTTTTTCCAAAATCTGGTAAAATCGGAACTGGTTGTTTTGTTATCTTATTTTTCAACACTCTAAATCTTTTCTCAACCTCCTCTGTCCAATTAAAAGATTTATGTTTCTTCTTCATAGTGTCCACCATGGGTGCACATATACCACTAAAACTTCTGATAAACTTTCTATAAAAACTTGTTAAACCATGGAAACTTCTCACCTCAAATATGCTCCTGGGTGACGACCATTCTTTGATTGCTCTCACATTTTCTGGATCCATCTTCAATTCATTTGAAAAGATCACAAAACCAAAATATATGAGCTCTATCTTCATAAAAGAAATTTTCTTCAAGTTTATTAACAACTTTTCTTGTTGCAATTTCCTCATCACTAATGTCAAGTGCTTTAAATGTTCTTCCTCTGTTTTGCTGAAAAATAATATATCATCCAAATATACAATGAAAAATTTACCTATGAAGTCCTTCAATACTTCATTCATCAATCTCATAAATGTACTCGGAGCATTTTTCAATCCAAATGACATGACTAGCCATTCATACAAACCTTGATTTGTCTTGACTGTTGTTTTCCATTCATCTCCCTCTCTCATTCTTATCTAATGATATCCACTCTTCAAGTCTATTTTTGAAAAATAACTTGCTCCACTCAAACAGTCATCAAATCATCCATCCTAGGTAAAGGAAATCTATACTTGATGTTAATCCATTTGATGGCTCTGGAATCTGTACACATTCTCCATCCCCCATCCTTCTTTGGACTCAATACAGTTGGCACCGCACATGGGCTTAGACTTTCCCTGACTAAACCTTTATCCAACAACTCCTAAACTTGCTTCTTAACTTCTTCATTCTCTCAAGGTGTCAATCGATACACTGCTTTGTTTGGAAAACTGGCTCCTAGAATCAAGTCAATATGGTGGCTAATACTCCTAATAGGTGGTAATGAGTAAGGCAACTCATACACTACTATGTCAGCAAAATTATCCAATAATTCTTGGATTTATTCAGGTAAATCATCCACAAAAGTATTGGTAAGGATAACTCTTGGATTCCTTACTACGATAAATTACATTTCTTGATTTTTTTTGACCTCCTTCAAGAGCTCCTTCCCACTCATGAGAAGTATTCTTGTGATGGTTTCTTCATTTTCTTTCTTTTCTTCTATTGGCAGTAACATGTGGGTTCTACCATTTTTTTCCAGAGTATAAGTATTTTTTCTCCCATCATGAATAACATTCCTATCAAACTACCATGGTATCCCCAACAAAATATGACAAACATCCATGGGAATTACATCACACATAATCTCATCTTTATAGCCTCCTATTTTAAATTCAACTTGGGTGTGCAGTTGTCTCCAGCTTCAGCTTCTCCACCATCTCTGTTGATACTAAATTATCAGTACTCCCACTGTCTATAATCATCTTGAAAACTTTGTCCTTTGTCTTACAAGAAGTACTGAACAACCTCATTTGTTGAACTGAGTCTCATGTTTCTTCCTCCGGCTTTAGAAGAACTTTCCTCATCATAAGATTTTGTCCTCCTTCTGCTACCTCTCCTTCCACATTCTTTTGGGATTCTGAAATGTGTGCTTCTCCTCCTCATTCTCTCTTCCTCTCGAGACATTCCCAAGACATATGTTCTATCTTTCCACAGGCATAACATTTAACTCCACCTCCTCTACTTCTTCCTCTTCCTAGAGGAAAATAATTTCTCCCACCAAACGGTCTTCTTTGAGAACTTCCTCCTCTTTCAAAGTGACCATATGATTTCTCATTCTCATCCTTAGCTTTCGGTGCTTTATCTTAAACAACTCCCTTACCTCTATTTAATCCTTTTCTTTTGTTCCATTGACCTTGGTTTCTGGCCAACTTTTCTTTTTCCTTCAGTGCAATCTGATAAGCATATTCCAATATCTTCATAGTCATCATGCTGCTTTCATCATGAATTTCATACCTCAAACCATTTATATACTTGACAACTTTTTCATCATCCTTCTCTCTTTGTCTAGTCCTAATATTCAGCCTATAAAATTATTCTGTATACTCTTTCACTGTCATACCCCTCTATCTCAGGTTCTGCAATTTTTTGAACAGATCTATCTGGTAATCCTTAGGTATGAATTTAGCCTTCAGTTTGGCTATCATCCTGTCCCAATTATTTATCTTTTGTTTTCCTTTGCTCCTCCTTTTTGCCTGAAGTTCATCCCACCACAGTGTTGCATGTCCCTTTAATTTGGTGATAGCATGTCTCACCTTCCTTCCTTCATCAACCTCTTCATAGTCGAAATACTTATCCATGGACCTTATCCAGTCCAATAGTTCTTCGACATCCAAGTTACCTTCATACATTCAGACGTTCATCTTTTCTCTAGCTCCCAAATTCACAAAAACTTTCAGTAAGCATTCCTTGGTTGCATCTTCCCCTATAGCTTCTTCAACTTCTATCTCTTCTCTTTCTGCATCACTGACATCTTCAGTGGTAGGTGTTCTCCTATGCATTGCTTCCATCATTTCCAACCTTGTGCGGAGTTCTCTTAATTCTCTTCCTACATCACGGTTTTCTATAGGTGGTCCTGTGTGTATCCTCGGTGGCTTGTTCCTAACAAACCGAGTTCAACATCAAATCTTTTTCAGGCTCTGATACCACTTGGTGCAAACCCCCTCCTCTCTAAGGGTTGCGCGACCTCTTGGTCTAGGATCTTCTCAAGACTGAATCGAAACAGTCTTCGATTCCCTGCTGGAACCTCTAAGAAAACAATCCATAGGTCTCTATGAAACTTTTGCCCGCGTGAACAAGCGCTAAGTGCAAGCCTTTTTCCATGTGACCACACCTTGTGACCACAAGCTTATTCAAAAAGGTGCATCGTGATTTCGCGTATTGGCTACATGAGTCAATCGACTCTCCGTCCTTCGAACTTCTGAGTTTCGAAATTATGACAAGGGTCTAGTGCATGCTAGCTTCTCTCTTATCCTCCATCCATATGACCCTTCACTATGACCTGGGGCCAATCCTTCTGAGCGCATCAGGATTTCATGTATCGGGAACTCCCGATGTGATTCACCTCCGTTCTCCCAATCCTCCGATACCCAAAATTGAAAAATATTTGGATCAGATCAATGGTCCACATTGGCTTTCCAGTCAATGGCTGTGATTATGTCACGATTTAAAGTTTCGTGAATCTTCACGACTCTTACCTCCAACTTCCTGATTTAAGAATCAACGAAACATTGATCTATCGCCACTTTTCCTCTTTCAATGGATAGTCCCGATGATTTCAGGATTTCACGTTTTGCAATTTCGCGAATTTATCTTCTTCTTCCAAATATTTTGGTTTCGCAAAATTCTGATGACTCCTCGCGACTAACCAGTGCGCTACTTCTCCAAGATATAACGACTTGTAAGATTTCAGCTCTTTTTGAATGGATCTTGATCCTCGATCTTGTCCAATCTTCAAAATTCCTTTATGAAGGATTTCTCCCGCTCAATCCTCCATACTTGTTCTTTCTTCGAACTTCAATTTTCTGCACTTCACCTTTGAACGCTTCAACTCTTCAAAACTTAGAAACTTTTCTAAGTGTTTCCTCTTGAGACTTAAAACCACTACTCCTCCTGAAATTCTGGTAAATGAAATTTAAATCTCGCCCCTTAGTGCACACTTGCACTCTATGTATTTTTCAAAAGACTTTCTGATGCCCTCTTGGCATACTCTATGCTCAACCTCCTGAGCTTTCAAACTTTAACACAAGTTTGTTTCTATATGCTCTCCTTGCGCTCAATATGCACACTTTGCATACGGAATTTCCCCACTATCTCTTATGAGATTTAAGTCGAAAAAGACTTCTTCACACGCGCTCCTTGCGCCCTACACACACTCCTTTCATAATCTTATAGAAGAGAAACAATTGAATTCATTCAATTATTCATTCATTCACTATGAACATCATCCATTCACAAACACATAACAACATAGTCAAACTTTAAACAATATCAACACTGTGTATTTGGGTCAATTTCCTCTGTTCTATTCATTTTAGAAGGAAACATAATTACAGTCATTTATCCTTTACAACTATTACAAGAAAAACTTGTCTAAGGACCTAGAGCCTTTTGTCGCTCTTCTTCCTCCTATCTAAATACTATTACCTTCTATTCAAGCGGTTACCTACTCAATTAATGCAACCTAATGACTAATCAGGGCTAATATCCCACACCTGTAATACATTTATAGTTGTGTAAATAATTTACAATGGTTCCATCATTTCAAATAGTGGCCCAGTTTTACACAATGAAAATTAATTAACGAGAATTCAAAAAAGTCTTCGCACCGCTTCCAAGCTAGTTAATTGTCGGTTCAGCTCCTTCGATGTGTTGAGGTGTCGATTCCAATTCCACATCCACTTCCTTTTGATGTGATTGTGATGCTCCTACATCACATAACATATGACATGCCCATTTTGTCTAAGAAATCCACCAAGCCCTTCCTTGCATGCATCTGTGCACACAAAAAAATCCTCATCTGGATACACTACCTTTAAAATAGGTGCACTGGTCAGTAATTCCTTCAAATGATGGAAAATCTCTTCACATTGGGTAGTCCACTCAAAATTTGTTCCCTTATTTTGCAGGGAGGTGATTGGATGTGCAACCTTGGAGAAACCTTCAATGGATCTCTTATATTATCCATCTAATCCCATAAAGGATCTCGCTTCTGAAAGATTCCTTGGTGCTGGCCAACTTTTGATTGCTTCAATCTTCTTAGTTTCCATTGTTATGTCGTCCTCTGAGACGATGTGGCCCAAATAATGGATTTTCCTTTAATATAAAGTGCACTTGCTTAACTTGGCACATAATTGGTGCTCTCTCAACATGTGTAGCGCCATTCTCATATGTTTTTCATGCTCCTCCTCTGTTTTGGAGTAGATAAGAATATCATCTAAGATGTCAATGATGAATTTGTCCACGTAATATTTGAAAAAGCCATTCATTAGATGCATAAAATTAGTTGGTTCATTTGTCAATTCAAATGTCACCACCACAAACTCATAATTTCCATATCTTGTATGAAATGATGTCTCTTTGGTGTCTTCTTTGATGATTTTCACCTGATGGTAACCTAACATTAGGTTAATCTTAGAAAATATCCTTTATCCTTTAAGATGGTCAAAAATATCATCGATATATGGTAGAGGGTACCTATTCTTTAGAATAACCTTACTAAGTAGTCTAAAGTCCATGCACAACCTCAGATTTCCATCCTTTTTCTTCACAAAGAGCACTGTGGCACCCAAAATTGAGACACTTGGGAGTATGTACCCCTTCTTCAACAATTCTTCTAGTTTCATATACAACTCTTTTAGTTCCGATGTGCTCATTTTGTAGGGAGTTTTGGACACTAGGGAAGTTCCAGGCATTAATTCAATAAAGAAATTAATATCTCTCTGGTGGTTATCCTAGAAATTCTCCAAACACATCTTCATATTCCTTCAAGGCTCTGTATCCCTTGCTAGATCTTCCATTCAGGATGAATAATGTTGGATTACTGAGAGGGGGCATGAATCAGTAATAGAGAAATTTAATCCTTTTTAACCACAAAATGCAAGTGTTATATCAATGTACCATTATCATCCAATAATTCTAGAGTAAATAAAAAATGAACAAATGAGCAATTAGACACATACACATACATAGTACACTAGTGTTTTTATGTGGAAACCCAAAGCGGGAGAAAACCACATAATGATTTTTCTTATATATCTTTAAGAATTACATTCTTTGGAAGCACCAAATTTCTTTGTTTTCCAGCTACAACTGGAAGGAGGCTCCAAACCCCTAGTTTTTCAGGCTACAACCTGAGGGAAGCTCCAACTCCCCAATTATCTTTCTACAACCAGAGGGAGGTTACAACCCCTTATGTTCTCTGGCTACAACCAGAAGGTGGCTACAACCACATGTCCTTGCCCTGTCCAACCACCCTAAAATATAAGTAGAATGATGGAACCACTGTCACACTATGATTGTGAGATATACTATTGCAAACCTGTACCAATCAACCTACACCAAACCACCTATACCAACCTGTACCAAACAACTTGTAATCAACTTGTACCTTAAAAAAGTGCATCAACCATTCACCAACCTGTATCTCAACGTATACCATAAATAAGTGCATCAACCATGCTTCAAAATTGTACAAATAACCTGTCACAAGAACCTGTCTAAACAACCTATCAGTACAACCTGTCTCATCAATCTTATCAACCAAATCATATCTACTCACCAAGATCAATCACCAAGACAACTCTCAACAATGTGCATCACAACAACTCATAATCATCACCAAGATCAATATGTGCTTCTAATAATATACCTAGACAAGTATGCTACATCATCCATAAACCTTGTGTCAACAATACTACTAACAAGTGCCTCCAACCATGTACCAAGTATGTAATAATCATGCATCAACTACACATCAACTATGACTCATCAAGATGTACCAACATCATCAACTATACACCTCATGTATGTGCCAACTCATCAACTACTGGTCTCAACCATGTACCCAACATGTACCTCAACCAAAATCCCTCATCAATTTCATCATCCAAATCTAATTTGTAACTTTGTAACAGACCTGGTGTATATGATCACATACCTGCAAACCTTCCTTAACTTTAACAAAAAGAGACTAACATTTTCATCAAACTTTACTTTAGTCTCACATGACTAATTTTGGATTAGTCAACAACCCTAACTTGCAATAATCATAACTATGTACCTGTAATGAATAAAGATCTAAAAATGGTACACAATGCTCTTCGGTGTATTTTATGCAATTACTCTAGATTTCACTACTTGAAACCTCTCAGAAAAGGAGTTATAGAAAAAATGACATACCTTGTTGAATTCTGGCTTATTCTAGAGAGAAAACTTGTAGAGTGTCCCCCGCACAGAATATTTGTTGTATGGATCTGAAAATGGTACAAAACATAATATAGATTGTAATATAACCAATACATTTGGTCTTACTGAATTTGGATCTATTATGAAGAAGTTATGATGTTTTTACCCGAAATCCCTGTTTTAGACTAGTTTCAGGACTAACCACAAACCCTATTTTCCACAGAGTGTAACTCCAAAAATACAACGACCCACAAGATGAAATTTTTATCACAACTACTTGGTTATGTTTCCTCAACGGTCTCCATATTTCATGTCCTGAATCATTCTAGAAAAAAAGTTATTGTGAAAATGGTGAAATGACCTATAAATAACATACGTTAGAAAGCATCATGAAAAACATTTATCCTCCCTTGAATTTTGGCCTTCTTTACTTCACCTTCCCTCTGAAATTCTCCTTATATATCATTTGGTTAGCTCAATGACTTATAGATATTCAATATGCTCAAGTGTGATTAAAAGAGAGACCCTTGCCTCTTATTTATACTTTTATGTAGCTTCTTCAAGGTGTTACCTTCTAACCATATTAAACCACTTTTCTTATTTTAGGGCTAACCCACTTCTAACCAGTTGTCCACTTAGTAATTTCTCCATTAACTTTATTATTTAAACAATTTCTTTTATATCCACTTTGACTTATAGTACACTCATCACTTCACTTTATTATTTAAACAATTTCTTCTTTCCAACCACTTTGACTACTTTGACCTTTTGGGGCTTCTAGATGACTCATGAGGGTTCTCCAACTTCACATGGCCATAACTCTCTAATTGTGAGGAGTTATGTGACGTTACACATACCATCAGAAATGGAATGACATGTACTATCCATCTAGAATAGTCTTAGCTTCAAATATACTAAAACTCATACCATTATACATCAAACAAACTTGGGTCCATTACCCAAACCTTTGTGCTACCAGAATTCACTACCGAACTTTCTTTAAGGGTTGACATCAATCACAACCAGCCCAAATAATCAACAATCTCCCCCTTTGACATTGATGGCAACACTTTGATGCAATACTAAAGTCATATCAATCATGTTCCCCCTGTGACCATCGCTCCCCTTGGAAACATGCCTCTGTGCTATTTCTCCAAGCATTTACCTTTACATCTGATAAATCTCTCCCCCTTTGTCATCAATGGAAAATGTATCTTTCCATCCGGGGCTGATCCCCCTAACTAAAATCTTCCTAAAACTGATCTCTCAACTTGAACTGTCCTCTTTATGGTGCTTCCTCGTGTAAATCTAAGAGATATATGATAATCATTCAAAAGCATTCATTTTGGAGTAGAAATTACTCTGAGTCTCTCGCAAAGATAATCAAAGGATTCCCATGGAAGCGGTTTTGTAAATATGTATGCCACTTGTTCTTTTGTGCCCACATATTCAACTTTGGTGTTCTTCTCTGCAACCTGTTCCCATAGAAAGTGATACTTTATTGGAATGTGCTTCGTCTTGGAGTGCATCATCGGGTTCTTTGAGATACCGATGGAACTTTTATTATCACAATAGATTGGAATGGGCTCATCATACTCAACCTGTATATCTGTCAAAGTTTGTTTCATCCATAGAACCTGATTACAACATCATGTTCCTACAATATACTCTGCTTCAGCTGTAGATAAAGATATTGACGTTTTTTCTTGCTTAGCCAAGATATTAAACACTCACCCAAGTAGAACATTGCTCCACTGGTGCTTCATCGGTAATCAATGAAATCTACCCAATCTGCATCTGTGTAGGCAATAAGTGATATATCTTTTCCTTTTGGATACCATAATCCAAACTCTTATGTTCCTTTGAGATATATGAAAAACCTCTTCACTGCTAATACATGTGATTCCTTTGGTGTTGCTTGAAATCATGCCACCTATCCAACTGCCTGCATTACATTTGGTCTGGATGTTGTCACATATAGTAAGCTACCAATCATTGACCTGTATTGCCCCTGGTCTGTAGACTTTGAATCATCATCTTTGCTCAGCTTGCAACTGGTTTGCATAGGAGTGGTAACTAGTTTTCAATCTTCCATTCCAAACCTCTTTAGCATTTCTTTGATATCCTTAGTTTGATAAATACAAATTCCTTGGTTTCTTTGATGTATCTAAAGATCCAGAAAGAAGGATAGTTCACCAAGTAATGACATTTCAAATTCATTATGCATATCCTTTGCAAATTTATGGCTTAACTTGTCATCATTACTTCCAAAAATAATATCATCGACATAAACTTCAATTAATAAAATACTATCTTGAGTTACCTTGATGTAGAGGTTGTTGTCTGCACTTCCTTTTCTGAACCCTACCTGTTGTAGATATTTATCCAGTCTAGAGTACCATGCTCTAGGATCCTGTTTTAGACCATACAAGTCCTTCTTCAATTTGCACATGTAATCTGTGCTCTCTAACAAATGAAATCCTTCTGGTTTTTCGATGTAGACTTCTTATTCAAGTTCCCCATTCAGGAAAATTGATTTCACTTTCATCTAATACACTTTAATAATCTTAGAGCATGCATAAGCTAAGAGAAATCAAATTGCTTCCCTTATAGCAACTGGGGCAAATGTCTCTTCAAATTCTATTCCTTCAACATGTGCATATCCTTTACATACCAATCTATATTTGTTCCTTGTAACATGTCCATCTTCATTCAATTTATTTCTGAAAACCCACTTTGTGCCAATCACATTCTTATTCTTTGGTCTTGGAACCAATTCCCAAGTGTTATTCTTCTCTATTGATCCAATTCTTCATCCATGACCTTATTCTAGAATTCATCCTTGCTGGCCTCTTCAAAACTGTTTGGTTCAATCGTAGATAAGAGTGTTATGTGCATTTGTTTTGGTGAACATATTCTTCTTCTAGTCTCAACTCCTGCATCCTTGTTTCCGATAATTTGATCTGAAGGATGATTCTTTTGTACTCATTTGCTAGGTGTATTTGGAGACACTTGTTGAACTTTCTCTTCTACTTATGTCTAATCTTATTCATCTTCCTCTTGTACTTCTTCTTCTTTCTTCTTCTTCGTAAAGTTGTTCCACTGATTCATTTTCTTATTCCTTTGATTCTTGTTCACCTGTTTCATCAATTGTTACATTGATGCTTTCCAAAACTTTGTTCAATCTCAGATTGTAACACTTGTATGATTTCCTTGTACTTGAGTAACCAACAAGTGCTGATTTGTCCACACGAGAGTCAAACTTTCCCATTCTGTCATCTTCTCTTTTGATGTAGTGTTTGCTTCCAAATATTATGAAGTTCTTCACAATTGATGGTATTCCTTTCCATAGCTCGTAGGGATTTTTTTCATTGTTGTTTCTGAGGATTACTTTGTTTTGAATGTGAACTTTTGTATGCACTGCATGTGTCCAAAAACTATCTATCAATTTAGAATCCATTAGCATTGTTCGAGCCATTTCCTGTGTAATTAACATCCATAATGTTCATTTGTCTCTGAACCACTCTTTGAACCAATCTATGAATCCATGCTCTCGTCCACTATCATATATTTGTCCAAACCTACTAAGTGTTCTTACAAATCCATATCTGTCCATACTGTCCAAGGCTCTACTACACAAATTTCCATAATGTTGACCCATTTATTACTATACTATCATGAAGTCTTCACTACCACAACTATCAAACTGTACTTCTGCTAACTGACTTTTCTGGATCTATCTACTCAAACTCTGCAAGTTTCTCAAAGGAATGTTCTTTGGTCTGTCACAACTATCACATATACTCCCCCTATCTAATATCCATATTACCTAGGAGTCTCTAATCCAGATGGCTCATAAAAATTCTTGCTCTTATGTGTATTCATCATCATCTTCATTGGTAGATTCATCATCTCTCTGAGCTCCAAATTATTTCTTTCTGTTTGTGGATTCATATTTCACTACAATGCCTGAAAGTAGAATGTCTTGAACTTGTTCCTTATTTACCTGTCCTTCTTTTCT